>JALXFT010000997.1:0-49984 GCA_023376895.1 Aspiorhynchus laticeps | reverse complement strand
TATGAGGCCGATTCAGTGTGATTAAGGTAACGAGAAGCTCTGTTCATTCACATCAAGTCAAGTTGAGCTTTATTGTCATTCCGCTACATGTGGGGACATACAGTGGAACGAGATGTCATGCCTCTGTTGCGGTCCTACTCGCCCCGCTCCGAGCGGGATTCGAACCGCCTTCTCCGGCGTGGGAGGCGGGCGCTCAAACAAGGAGGCTAAAGGCCACGGCCTCTAGCATCAGTCGCTAGAGCGCCACTTGAGATCGGGGAGTGAGGTTTATCCTGCACAGCACTTACCCGCTGGCCTCTGCTACACTCACCCCCCTAAACCTCACTCCCATCCGGGTCACAGCACCAATGTTGCGGTCCTACTCGCCCCGCTCCGAGTGGGATTCGAACCGCCTTCTCCGGCGTGGGAGGCGGGCGCTCTAACAAGGAGGCTAAACACATGTAGCATCAGTCGCTAGAGCGCCACTTGAGATCGGGGAGTGAGGTTTATCCTGCACAGCACTTACCCGCTGGCCTCTGCTACACCTCACAGGACCACGGTGCTACATAAATACAGACATACAACACTATAAACCTATACACAGACTAACCTACTGACAGATTTTGACTAAGTTTACTATATATAAATGTTTACCCTATACAACTAAAGATAAGGATAAAAAATACAAACTATACGAATGCTTCACATAAATACTGTACATGTGCAGAGAGAAACATTGTGAGTCAAGCAGCTGGCAGGGGAACAGTACAAGATGATTTGTAGTGCATGAGCATGTAAACATACATATATTGCTGCTCTTTTGTGGGATTGTGTACACATAGCAGTGTGAGGAAAAGTGTCTAGAGCACAGAGGAGAGTGTGTTACTACAGGTGGTTTGTACAGGCCCACTCACCTGTGTGTAGCACACTTGGATTGCACAAAAAAAGTTTCATACAGTTTTTTCTTTGGTGTGGAAGGTTGGAGGGTGTTTGGAGAGGGGGGGTCCGTGTTTCAGGAGGTAGGGGGTTGCATGGGGTTTCAGAGGGGGGCGGGGTGATCTGAGTTCAGGGCTCTCACAGCCTGGGGGAAAAAGCTGTTGAGCAGTCTGGCGGAGCGGGCTCTGATGCTCCGGTACCGTCTTCCTGATGGTAGGAGCTGGAAGAGACTGTGGGAGGGGTGGGTGGGGTCCTTCACGATGCTGTTGGTTTTGCTGGAGCATCGTGCAAGGAAAATGTCCAGGATGGATGGGAGAGGGGCACTGATGATCTTAGCAGCCGTGTTCACTGTCCGCTGGAGGGTCTTGCGGTCAGCAGCACTGCAGCTCCCGTACCAGACAGTGATGCAGCTGGTCAGCACACTCTCAATGGTGCCCCTGTAGAATGTGGTGAGGATGGGTGGTGGAAGACTTGCTCTTTTCAGCCGGCGGAGAAAGTGTAGATGCTGTTGTGCCTTCTTGGAGAGTGACATGGTGTTGGTGGTCCAGGTGTGATCACATGCATGGAAAATTAATAAATGTAAACTTTTGAACAGTAGCCTATCACAGTTTTTACCAAAATATTTTGCAGCACAACTGTTTTCAACATTGATAATAATCAGAAATGTTTCTTGAGCAGCAAATCAGCATATTAGAATGATTTCTGAAGATCATGTGACAGAAACAAATTACATTTTAAAATATATTCACATAGAAAACACTTATTTTAAATTAGAATAATATTTCACAATTTTTACTGTATTTTTGATTAAATAAATACAGCCATGACTTTTGACTGCTGATGTACATGTGTCACACAGAGCGCTCCTACGGCTCCCTCTTCGGGTCATCGACGGGAACCGTCACCCGAGTATAAGTTTAACTACATTTCCCAGCAGCCCTGTACCTGGCACTGATCATTAGTAGCACCTGTAGCCTATCACCTGGGGCCCGTTTCAGAAAGGAGGTTAAGTGAAAACTCTGAGTATGTTAACCCTGAAATGAGGGAAACTCTGGTTTTCCGTTTCAAAATGGGAGGTTTGTCAAACCCGGGAAAGCAGGGTAAGTCAAGCCCGTTTCAGAAAGAGAGGTAACTTCTACTCAGAGTCGGTTACCGTGGTAACTTATGCTGTGAACCTAACCTGGTCGGGAGCAGGTTTTATTCGGTAAACCCAGAGTTTCTTTCTGTCTCCTCCCCTTTTTAAAGTGGAAGCGATGTTTTAATACCTCATTCATGCATTCACGCTGCAAAATTACTTTTCTTACTGAGTATTTTTGTCTTATTTCAAGTACAAATATTAAAAAATTCTTAATTTAAGATGCATTTTCTATAGATAAAAAATTATCTAGATATTTAGCCTTGGTAAAATATAAAAGTGCTCTCCATAGGGTAATAAAAATAATCTTAATGCAAACGGAAACAAGAATGGGCTATTTTTAATTTATTACCGCATTGCCAGATAATTTGCAAAATAAAATAAAAAAATCACTTAAATTAGTTTTTTTTTTCCTTCATGGAAACAAGACTAAACACTGTATATTATAATTTTATTCATTTATTATAATTTTTTTAAACCATATTCATGTGCATATTTATTTGAGCGGTACCATTAGTCGTTCTGTTGAGTTCATGCACTAGTTTTCTTCAAAACATCGGAGATGCAGAGCACATAAGTCCTGTCTGCAGATTTTAATTAAAGTGTGCATCGCTCTCACGCTCTTTCTGATAATTATGTCCTGGGCACAAATCCATCAAAGAGGAGTATCACAGGACTGTAGGTCAGTGGTGTATAAATTGGTTTAAATGAGGCTAAACTGATAAATGACGTTCACTTGATAACATCTTTCTGTGTCCTCTGGAAGTAACCCAATAATCAGAATGTCCTTCAGGATCTCCAGTGTGTTTGGATGCATTGATGACAAGCATATCTCCATCATCACACCTTCTGAAAATGAAACATTACTGTATGGAATGAAAGGATGCCAGATGGAGGGGTAGTACGAGCCGTAACCACCACCACAGCTGTTAAATAAACTAATTATTCACAATTTTTTGGTCATCTTTATTTCCTAATACAAAAGCACAAGTTATTCTTTTTACTTTTGGATTTTTAGAAATCTTCCAATACTTGAGCATCTCCTCTTCATCTGTCAGTGGTGCTGCTGCAGGTTCTCCCTCTGCCTTCTTGCTGTCTACAAGCCAGTAGTTAATTTTATTACTCTAATTAAGAAATGTAACAGTTTAGCCCACACCCATGAACCATTCACGTTTAAAGCTTTACCTTGATTGAATTGTGTTTTTATACTTCATTTTTAGCTGCTGCCACGTTCTTGTTTCTTCGTTGTCTTTTTCCTTTTTTTCTTTCTTTTTTTTTGTGGCCATGGGATACCATTAAAACGAATATTATTTCAATAATTTACAGTTTTCACCTGTGATATTATAACAGTTATTAAGTTATTGACAGTTATTAAGAATTAAAGTTATGCATTGACGGAAGTATGGCGCTGACGTCTTTTTGGCGGGAGCTGTTGCCATGGTGAATCGTAATTTCGGAGCTCCACTGATCATGACTTTTCATAGTCGTGGTGCACGCGCTAAACTCAGAGTCAACCTACTTAGAGTTGAGTAAACTAACACAATTCAGCTGTTCTGTAACCGAAAACTCTGAGTTTCCCATCTCAGAGTAACTCAACTCAGAGTACAAGTTTAAACTCTGAGTTGGTTGAACCTCCTTATTGAAACGGGCCCCTGGACTATTCCTGTGCTGGCTTAGTGCGAAGTCTTGTTTTGCCTAGCTGACATTTCTGAGCGTTATTATATATTTCTGGACTGCCTTTCGTTGTGACCTTGCCCGTTTCAAGTTTCTCTATTGGATTGCCGCCTACCTCATTGAACCCCGCTCTGGACACTGACTACTGCTCTGGATAGCCGCCTGCCTCGACCCCTGACCTGTTTAACTATACTGTTGTTGTCATTTCCCCTGATCAACTTGCTCAGTGAGTTTATCTGTGATTTTACTCTGTGTTGTTTAATAAAAGCTGCAAATGGATCCTGGATCTGGTAGTGAATCATTACAACATGAACTAAACCTGATGTGTGTGTGTTCACATGAAATAAGCAGCTCAGGCTTTTATTTATGGGAAGTGATGAAACACTGGCCCATTTTCTGTAAAACATCTGTTTTTAGCTGATCTGATATTGAAACTGATTATTATCTGCGCACGCGGCGGTTTTCTCTATATAGTTGCACAACATTTCCTCTTTGTTGTAATAATTCTCATCATTTGTTGTTCCTCTCAGTTGTCAGAATGATATATTAAAAGACTTCCAGAAAGATTTTGGTTTTAAAGCCTGATTCCTGTTCTGAAAGACTGAATGATGAGCACATTGTCATCAAATGTTCATTTTTGGGTGAACTTTCCTTCCTAAGAGCTAAGATCAAAAATCATTGAAACAAGACAAATGTACTTACCGCATAAGATGTTAAGACTTTATTACAAATTACATCTTGAATATAAGTGTATTTTGTCTTACTGCATTGTTAAAACGACAAAGACACTTGTATTTAATCTTGATATCTTATGCACTGCTGCTTCTTAAATGAATCCTTGCAAGAATTTGTACATATTTTACCTGAAAACAAGTTTTAAAGACTAATTAAAAGTTCATTCTAAAGTAATTTGTGCAGTGAAGGAACACTTGAATCAGAAAAATCTGCTTTAAATCTCCTGATATGAGCCGGTGTGTGTGGCGAGAGCTTTTAGTATCATTTATGTACTATTATAGTTTGATATAAATATTTTGAATTAGATTTAATTATAATTATATTTCTACATAGTTTATTATTTATTTTTTAATCTGTTTGAAGTATTTCAGTACATCAAGTTAAACTAAATGTAATGAGAAAGTTGCCTCGGCAGCTAGCTGCAATGAAATCAAAAAATATGTTTTATTTCAGTTAAAGTTTATTTTATTTCAAGTAACAAGGATTTTCTTTTTATAGTTTTGATTTTGTTTGTGTTTTTTAGTTTAATATTTTTTAGTTTTATTTATTTATTTTTCTGACCATAATAACCTTAGCACAAATACAGTGGAAACATAATTTGTGTGTGTTATAGTTATATATTTCTTCAGATCTAAGCATGGTACGTGTTCTAACATGTTTCTCTCTCTCTGTTTTTAGACATTCCATAAGTGCATTTCTGGTTTCCATGGCAGCAGATTCAAAATAGAGGAAATTTAGGATGGAGACAGAAACGCTTCAGTCACAGTAAATGAACAGTTGTGTGTCACTACAGGTACAGTTACTACATGAACATTTGATTAGACATTTTAACAGTGTCTGTGAGGGGAAAAACTCTCATACTCAAATATTAAGAAAGAATTGAGTTTTAAACCAGGTGTATGATCTGAAATGATCCCATGATTCAAAGACAGATCTATTCTGATTGAGTCTCATTGTGATTCATTTCTAGAAATGAAATGAGAGGTAACGTTTTCTCTACATTTCTCATTAAACGATCCAATGCTTTGCTGCCGCTGCAGGACTTAAACAGCAAGTCAAACGACTGATATAAAACAGCATCAGATTGGTTGTTAGTGCAACTTAAATTAATAAAAATAATCATTATGAACATTTGCATTGTTCATTATGATGTAAACTGATACTGTAGAGAAAACAGCCAGTGAACTGATTCACTTCAGAGAACATATGAATCATTTGTGCACACTGATTGATTCAATCATTCAATATGACTCACATTCTAGACCACATATTTAATTTATACATTTTATATTTTGACATGAAAAGTGAAACGCATTGCGTGTGGTCTTGATCAGAGGTGTGACACACAGTCTGCAGTGGTTTTAACACTATTTTGAGCGTCCAGTGATTCATGATTGATGTGGACGGCAGACAGTCTGAACATCCACCACAACAACACACAGCACTGCTTTATTTAGGAAGTCAAACCACTGCCCGGAGGATTAGGTCGAGTTATTACTAACCGTCCCGTCATCAGGATTCAGACTGCTTTGTGGTTATTACATGAAGACATAAACAATGCAAAGGGAGTCTGATTACATTCATGCTTTTATCAAAAACCACTTCCGTTGTATTGCATTACATTTGATCAGTTCATGCATTCCCTGGGAGCTTGGTGTTATTTGAGTATTATTTATATACTATTATAGTTTTTATTAATTCAAATGTAAATTATTTTAATTATTTATAACATTTTAATGTTATGTGTGACAGCAGGTTTGTGCCATGAAACATGTTTTCAGCATCATTATCTCTGTTTTCATCATCTATCACAGTGATGTCTGTGTTTCTACTCTTTTCCAGAGTTTCTTTGACATTCTTCATTAATAATTGGATAGATATCATTAAGATATAATTTTATTTCACCCCAAAATCAAAATAATTAAGAAAATATATTATTCAAAGTTCATTGTTGTTTTTGTTGTTGTTGTTTTTTATGGAAGCTCATTTCTGCCACATAAGAAAAAAATCATGACAAATTATGTAATGTTTATTAAATTAAAAGTAAAAATTTACAAAATTATGACATACTAAGTATTATTTGTAAGATTAAGTCAAAATTATGACAAAAAATCTAAATATTGACAATGAGTTGTATTCTAATTAAAAGTCAAAATTACGTCAGAATTATTAAAATGAAGTTGAAATTGAAAACAAGTCAAAATTATGACACTCCAATTTGTAATTATGAGATAAAACATACAAATCTGACTTAAAGAGTCATAATTATGACAAAGTTTAAATTAACATACTAAGTCTTTATGAAATATTAAGTCTTAATTATTATTAAAGTTATGATTAAAAAGTTTCAATTATGACAATTAACTTCATGACAATGACAATCAGCAGAAAACATTATTTGACATGCTGGTAAACATCTAGTTCACTAAACAAAGATCTGATGTGATGAAGCTCTCTGTCTCTCTGTCTCATCACACATCTCACTCTTCAGAGAGAGCTTGAGGAACCTGGGTCAGTCTGCAGACAGTCTGTGTGAGACGACAGACAGCTAATGAAGCCTCTTACAGTAAAAACAGCCACAGATTTACTGCACAAGCATCAGTTCATTAACACCTCAAGACACATGATTGGAGGAATCATTCAGGATGAAACACTGAACTATACTTAGTGATGATTAATTACTATATGTGCCTACGAGCATATAAAAACATATATGGGGGTTTTAAAATAATGATTCCGTTACAAAATAAATGCAGAATCACTATTGCATTGATTTAGTGAGTCAGTCGCTTTCAGGCTACATAGAAGAAAAACAATCAACTTAATCATTGCATTCAAAATGATATAATTGTATGTTTTGATATATTTTGAGATTATTTACCTTTGAGAATATGATGCCCAAATGCTGTCTATGTAGGATATTCGTCTAGATGAATAGTGAGTTCCCTACATAGACTGCACATCCGGGCATCATAGTTTTAAAAACCTATTGAGTTGCCCACATAACATTTTTATGCATGATGTTTTCAAAACCTTGTGAGTTTCCTACATAGACAACATTTCTAGGTGTCATAGTCATAAAACCTAGCGAATATCCTACATAGACAACATTTCTAGGTGTCATAGTCATAAAGCCTAGCGAATATCCTACATAGACAACATTTCTAGGTGTCATAGTCATAAAGCCTAGCGAATATCCTACATAGACAACATTTCTAGGTGTCATAGTCATAAAGCCTAGCGAATATCCTACATAGACAACATTTCTAGGTGTTGTCTATGTAGGAAACTCACAAGGTTTTGAAAACATCATGCTGTTACGTACATCGCCTGGTTCTGGGCACGTAACACATGCATAAAAATGTTATGTGGGCAACTCAATAGGTTTTTAAAACTATGATGCCCGAAGTGCAGTCTATGTAGGGAACTCACTAGTTTTTAAGAATATATGATGCTCAGAAATGGGTTTTGAGACTATGGTGCCTAAAATCCTGTCTATGTAGGCGACTCATCTAGGCTTTTAAACCATTTCCAGAAATGCTGAAACTCACTATGTTTTGAGATTATGATGCCTGTAAATGCTGTCTATGTAGGAAACTCACTAGATTTTAAGGCTATGATGCCTATAGTTGCTATGTAGGAAACTCAAATTTCTTCAGGTTTTGTTTTTGAAAAAGACTGGCATGCAATTGAGTTGAACTCATTGCTATAATCATTGCATTGAAATTATATAAAACTGCAGTTTTGATATATTTTCATTTAAGAAACCTGCAGCTTCACCAAAACAAGTCCAGTGTGAGTTCATAAACGAAAGCAGCTGGGTTTAATCATGTTCTAGACGCTGTTATTTATTATGTAGACGTGAATTAGTTTCTCCAGGGCAATCTATGTGAAACAGATGCAGAAAAATGTGTATTTTGTCTTGTAGTCTACTTCATTTCCAGTTAAAGGAGGTAAAGAGACAGACGGTCATCTAGACCAGCTGATCTGCGGCCCTTTCCATGGAATTTCCTCTTGCATTTCGCAAGCATTGCACTGATTTCCAAGAACTTGATCATCTCGTCTTGACAGACAGGATAAACAACACCGAACCTCTGGCGGCCGGCACTGCAACAATCCTTCTTGATCAGTTTTGTCTTAATTAATGGTCTTTAGATAATTAAACCTGAATGCATTCACCTGTAAGCAGAATTGCATGAGAAGTGTGGTGCTTGCTTAAACATACACTGCACAATGTGATTTTGGTCTTATTTTTGTCTTGCTTTCTGGTAAACATTCTTGAATCAAGATACATGTACTGTAGATGCAAAATTAGAATTCAGTGTGAAAAACAAACTTGTTTTCCCTTCAAATGAAGCGTATTTTTCTGACCCTATTAGCATATTGATCAATTTATCAGAAAACATGTTAATTTTACCTCCTGTGCATCAGTTGTTTTGCTCTGTTTTCTTTATACACTGATGCTTTGGTCTAGATTTGTTGCTACTGATTTCATTTCTAGTTTTGCTTTTCTCTCTCATGATTTGTTTAGGAGATGCTCGTGTGTCAAAACTTATTGTGCCACCTAGATAGACAGCATAAACAGCGAGATTATTGACTTTGACTGAACCAAAATATCTATGTGCCTATGATGCTGTCTAGGCAGCTCACAGAGTGCTTTTGATGTCTTCTGTAGGTTGGTGTTTTGCAAGGTTTTGAGATGCCCAAAAATGCTGTGTAGGTGTGAAGCTCACCATGTGAGGCACGTGCTCAGAAATGCAGTCTGGTAACTTTTGAGAGCAAATGTCTTGCAGCTTTCTAAATTTTAAAATGCCTGAAACGTATCTCTGTATGGACTGCTCATTAGGGCATGTGCCTAAAAACACTGTCAGTGTAGGCAACTCCCTAGGTCTTGAGAAAAACTATGTAGGGTTCTTATCATTTTTAATGTCTAGGTGGACAGCTCGTTAGGTTATAGGACATGTGCCAAAAGTCTCTGTTTTGACTGTAATGCCTTAAAATGCAGTCTGTGTAGGCAGTTTAGAGTTATACTTTATTGTCCTTTGCAGGAAATTTTCTTGGACTCAAAGCTGCAGCAATACACAACAACCACACAAAACAACAACAACAACAACAAAACTTTTGTTAGTTAAAATACCATCACAATTACTGCAATTTACTATTTAAAATCCTAATAGATACAGGTATAAAATAATTCTTATAGCGATTACTTCGACATAATGGAACTCTATAATGATTCCCTGATGGCAGTAATTGATATGCTGAAAATAAAATTGAAAATTTCATTTTCAAGTTTAAGATTATGGTGCCTAAAATGTTACACATGTAGCCACTCTGAGTTTAGACACTAAGATTTCCCAGCAGTGCTGTGTATGTAGGACACTCATTAAGTTTTAATGACGTAAAAGTTTTGAGACCATGATGCCAAAAATGCAATCTACTGAAGGCATCTCACTGAGTTATAAGACTATAATGCTCAGAAATGTTGTCTATGTAGGAAACTCACAAGTTTTGAGACTGACACCTAAAAAAAATGTAGGCAACGTCTTGATTCTATGCTCAGAAATGCTGTCTATATTGACAACTCTCCAGGTTTTAAGACTAAAAATGCTGTATATTGGAAATTAATTGTTTATATGTTTATGTATGTACTGTAGGCAACACGCTTGGTTTTGAGACTGACACCCAGAAATGTTGTTTATGTAGGCAACTTATCTAGGTTTTGAGAATATTGAATGTTGTATTTATAGGAAATTCACTTGAAATGCCTTAGAATGTCGTCTATGTAGGCAACACACTAGGTTTTGAGAATGTTGCCCACTAATGCTGACTATGTAGGAAACTCACTAGGTCTTGATACTAGAATGCTCAGAAATGCTGTCTATATAGGCAGCTCTCCAGGTTTTAAGACTGAAAATGCTGTCTATAGGAAATTCATTGGTTTTGAGACTGACACCAACAATGTTATATATGTAGGCAACACACTAGGTTTTGAGACTGACACCCAGAAATGTTGTTTGTGGAAACTCATAAGGTTTTGAGACTATGATGCCTAAAAATGTTTTCTATGTAGGCAACTCACTAGGTCTTGATACTAGAATGCTCAGAAATGCTGTCTATATAGGCAACTCTCTAGGTTTTAAAGGGGTCATATGACGTTGCTAAAAAGAACACTATTTTGTGTAATTCATGTAATGCAATGTTTATGTGGTTTAAGGTTCAAAAAACATTATTTTCCACATACTGTACATTATTGTTCCTCCGTCCTTTCTGAAACGCGTAGATTTTTACAAAGCTCATCGTTCTGAGAAGCGAGGCGTGCTCTGATTGGCCAGCTATCCAGTGTGTTGTGATTGGCCGTATACCTCAAGCGTGTGACGGAAATGTTACGCCCCTTACCGTATTGTGATGCCGTATCCTGGTGTGACGAGACCAAAACAATAAAACCCATTATAAATGAGGCATTTGTTGCATCCAGTGGTGACATAATTACTGATTATAATGACTTATACTGTCTAAACATTACCATGTCTGCATTTGTGATCGGAGAAACGACAAACAACAAGCACTACTCTAAACCCCTCAAAACTCGTGCTTGAATCATCAGTGGCAAATTCTTTAAATATGAAAACATACTTACCGGCTGTGCGTCAGAAGCGCCAGACTGTTCTTGCAAAGTTGGAATTGCCCCACTTTATAGAAACAGCCTTTGTCCAAGCCAGCATTGTAGGCTACTCTTCCAGGTTCAGGAAATAGTCCTCCGTAAAATGCGCTGCACACACTCTAATATTTGGGTTGAACTGTTCTGGAACAGTGTTGTAAATACAACTTAACCACTGATTTCTAGTTGTGTCCTCTTTTGGAAGCCCAAACAAAGTACTTTTGCTTTCACAATGAAACACAGCATCTCCAGGACATGGCGCCGGCGGCAGCAACAATACTACAGCGAGAATAAAAATCACGTCCCCTTTCTTTGTGTATACATTTGGGCGGTGTTATGAAAATCTTCCCACACCGTGATGTAGACATGTGGGGGCGTGTTTAAATGAGCCATTTTAGGAGGGCATGGACAAGTCTTAACTTTGATAAAGAATATCTCTTTGGGTTTCAGACTTTAGTCTTTGCAATTTTAGGTATCTTATCTATGCACAAACAGCTTGTAACACTACAAAGAGAAAGGTAAACTTGAAATCGCATCATATGACCCCTTTAAGACTGAAAATGCTGTCTATAGGGTATTCACTGGTTTTGAGACTATGACGCCATATGTAGGCAACACACTAGGTTTTGAGACTGACTCTCAGAAATGTTGTTTATGTAGGCAACTCATCTGGTTTTAAGAATATTATACAAATGTTGTATTTATAGGAAATTAACTTGAAATGCCTTAGATGTTGTCTATGTAGGAAACTCACTAGGTTTTGAGACTATGATGCCTAAAAATGTTTTCTACGTAGGCAACTCACTAGATCTTGAAAAGCTGTCTATATAGGCAACTCTCCAGGTTTTAAGTCTAAAAATGCTGTCTAGGATATTCAATAGGCCTGTAGGTTTTGAGACTATGATGCCAAATATGTTATATAGCCTATGTAGGCAACACTCGGAGACCGACACCCAGAAATGTTGTTTATGTAGGAAACTCACTATAGGTTTTGAGACAACGATGCCTAAAAATGTTTTCTATGCATGCAGGCAACGCTCAGAAATGCTGTCTATATAGACATTTCTCCAGGTTTTAAGACTAAAATGCTGTCTAAATTAATTGGTTTTGAGACTATGATGCCCAGAAATGTTGTTTGTTGTAAACTCATAGGTTTTGAGACTATGATGCCTAATGCTGCATATGTGGGGAAACTCATGTTTTGAGACTAACACCCAGAAATGCTGTTTATAGGTTGATTGTGTAGGCCTATGTTATCTAGGTTTTGAGAAAATGATACAGACGTTGTTTAGGAAACTCACTTCATCTATGTAGGGAACTCACTAGGTTCTGAGAGTATGATGCCCAGTAATGCTCACCAGTTTCAGAGCTGCGCTAAAGTGTTGTCTAGTGAGTGAGCGCAGTAGAATGTATTGACACAGACGCAGTAGCGGTTTTGAGAAAGTAAAGCAGGAAAAGAGGCGCTTCCTCCTCCCTCAGAGCGCGTTCTTCACGAACATTTCCTGTCGAGTTTGTGACTCACGTCCATCTCCGCGTTTCCTCTCGGATGAGGGAGGAGAATGAGACTCGAGCCGATATAAGAGCATCGATCCGGGGTCAGACGCGATGGAGCGTGTAATGGAGCGGCTCGGTTCTGTCGGTTTTGGATCGGTTCTTCTCGTGTGTCTGGTGTCTGGTGAGTTTCCGCTTTAGTCTGGTTACTACGGCGCGACGCTCCGACGCTGACGCCGCTATGATCAGCAAACGCGAGCGCTTCAGCGAGTCGCGTCGCGTCAAACTCAGTGTTTATGGGGTTAAATGGATTAATTATTAGTTCCTCTCTTTCAGTGTTTGAAACTGTCAGACAACACGAGCCTGACACACGTTTCCTGGTGTGTGTGCGCGCGCGTCTCTCTGTGTGTGTGTGTGTGTGTGTGTGTGTGTTTGCATGTGTGTTTGAAACTCTCCAATTCTGTTCCTGTTGTCTAATTCGTTTTGTTTTTATTTACTAAATGCACTGTGACATTTGTCATGATACTAAAGTCGTGTAAAATATGCTTTAAAAATATCATGTTTTGAGTCGTTACTAAAGCTGTATTGCATTACTATAGTGGGATCTCGTTCAAATATTTACCACAGGTTATCTAGTGCGGTGGTACCATGATAAAGTATTAAATAGTTTAGTTAACTAGAAGTAAAACTATAAAAAAATATAGCCTATAATATTAAATAAAACGCTTTTTTTTGCATTAATTTTTTTTTACTTGACGTCGCCTACTAAAATAACTAAAAATGAAATAAAAATTAAGACATAATTAATAGGCTATAGACATATTACACAATAACAATAAAAAAATGAAATCTGAAAATACATTTTATTTTTAATACAAAATTTTAATAAAAGCTGTAAATGCGTCTGCAGGATTACTACCATATTTATCATGATGTCATAGATAGATAGATAGATAGATAGATAGATAGATAGATAGATAGATATGCAAATTACATGATGAAACTAGTTCTTGTAAGAATCTTGGTTACTCCTTTCAGGTAATGCATTCTGATTGATTACTTTTAGATTGTTTTTTTTTTATCCAACTTGTTTTAAACATTCCATTAAAGGTTCTGTATTGATATAAAAAAGCAAAGAGAAAAAAAATATATTCCATTTTGTGATATTAACATCATAAAGTGCATTAAACATTACATTACACCAGGGTTTCCCAAACTGAGCTTAATGTAAGAACTGCAGTGGGTTTATGCGTATAGTAAATAATGAATAATGAATTAGATCATAATACAAGTTGCATTAAATTGATAAAGACCTTTTAGAATTGTATGTATTTAGATGAAATAAAAATGAATTCTTCTTAAATGAGGTTGCAGGTGTTTTGTCTTGTCTTCATCACTGTCCATCACTAAAGTAAAACACAGCATCCGTCCACACAGATGTTTCTGCGGTTTAGCATGAAACAACATAAACCTGTGGTTGCATTTAAGAGCTCCTGAAGATCCAGATATAATGTTTCCCAAAGCTCCGTGTCCATTTACCGCAGCTAACAGTTTATTTTCCTGGCAGACGCAGTTACTGAAGCAATGTCCAGCTGAATGTTGAGACGATTACGTCATCAGATCCTGAGATGCTTGTTGCTGTAGAAAATGTGTTTTTAATTAACACATGTGTTTGGGGTCTAAACGAACGTCACTTTGCAGTTTGCACAATGTCTGTGAATCAGCTGGTGTTTTGGTGATTTTCAGCGGATTTATGAAGTCAGTTTTTGACCGATCATATTTAATATAAACATCATCCACTAACTAACCACAAACAAAAACATTACCTTTGGTTGATCCAAGGTTAGTTAATAAAAAAAAAAAAAGTTACTTAAAATAATAACATGAACTGAAATAAAATATTTAAAAAAATAATATTTTATTTATCATATTTATATAGTTTATCTTGATCTGCTAAAATAACTAAAACAAAAAATGATTAAAAACTATGAAGACATTTTTAAAAAAAAAAAACATAAAATTATTAAAGCTTTAACTGCAATTAAAATAAAAACAAAAATATAAAAATAAAAATGAATTAAAAATATTAATGAAAGCTATAATAGTATCTCAATATGGTTCTGATCTGTCCTCTGTTTGTGTCTCAGGTGCATCAGCTCTGCTTCACACAGCCAATCCACACAGTGTGTGTAAGTCATGTGACCCTCAGCCGGCGAGCTGCAAGTCGATTCAGTGCATCGCCAACTGCAGCGTATCAAAGGTCTGCCCGAGTCCAGATGACGTCTGCGCCGCCGTCTGGTATGATGCACTCGTGAACATGAATCATGCAGCTGCAATGGGGTTTGTTCCAACACGCTCGCAGACGTGATACAGCATTCCTCAAGCAGCAGTTCACCTAAAAATGAAGATTTGCTGGAAATGTCCTCACCCTGAGGCCGTCCAAGATGTAGATGAGCTTGTTTCTGCATCAGATTTGTAGAAATGTAGCATTGCATCACTTGCTCAGCAATGGATGCTCTGTAGTGAATGGGTGCCATCAGAATGAGAGTCCAAACAGCTGATAAAAACATCACAATAATCCACAAGTAATCCACACCACTCCAGTCCATCAGTTAATGTCTTGAGAAGAAAAATCCATCATTAAGCAAATCCATCATTAAGATGTTTTTAACTTCAAACCATTGCTTCTGGCTAAAATATGAGTCCATAATCCATAATAACGCTTCCTCCAGTGCAAAAGTGGTCTGGTCTGAATCAGGAGAGAAATCAAGCCAAAATAGTCCAAAACAGCTCTAAACAAATATGTGTGTGGATTTTGATGTGAGTGACAACAGGATATGGACTTTTTCACTGGAGGAAGCGTTATTATGGATTATTTTAGCCCGAAGCAATGGTTTGAAGTTAAAAATGCCTTAATGGTGGATTGGTTTCTTACAAACACACAGCTTTTATCTTCTCAAGACATTAACTGATGGACTGGAGTGGTGTGGATTATTTGTGGATTATTGTGATGTTTTTATCAGCTGTTTGGACTCTCATTCTGACGGCACCCATTCACTACAGAGCATCCATTGCTGAGACACTGATGCAATGCTACATTTCTCCAAATCTGATGAAGAAACAAACTCATCTACATCTTGGATGGCCTGAGGGTGAGGACATTTTCAGCTAATTTTCATTTTTGGCTGAGCTATTCCTTTAAGAATTGACAATAAAGCGAGCGTCTTGAAGCAAAGAAGCCTTTTTCAACCTGAATCATTCTTAAAGGGATAGTGCACCTAAAAATCGATCATTTACTCTCCCTGATTTTTTTGGGGTGAATGATCCTTACAGTAAGTTCTTTACAGGTACATGAAGGTTCTTTAAGGCACCAGAATATAGTTAGATACAAATAACCAGAGAACTTTAAAAGTTTCTCCTGTGATGATAAAAATCTACCTTAGCTTATGCTCTAAAATAGGGAGCACTTTTACATTACTATAAGGTTACAATCAGTGTTGGGTAAGTTACTCTAAAAAAAAGTAATTTATTACTAGTTACTAATTACATCTTCAACAGTGTAATTAGATTACTGTACAAATTACTCTTTCCAAAAAGTATTTAATTACTTATTACTAGTTACTTTCTAAATCCTACATCAACCTCGACAAGTTAATGATACAAGGATAGACATGAAACGTTCTTTTATTTCTTTCAAATAAATAATAGATAACTACATAAATTATTCTGATCACACTTTAGATTAGCGTCTTATTCTCACTATTAACTAACTATTAACTATAACTTTTGCCTCAATATACTCCTAATTACTGCTTATTAAGAGTTAGTAAAGTAGTTGTTAAGTTTAAGAATTGGGTAGGATTAAGGATTTAGAATAAGGTTTTGCAGAATAAGACATTAATACGTGTTTTTTTTAATAAACAGCCAATATCCCAGTAATATTCATGCTAATAACCAACTAGTTAAATTGGACACTAAAGTGTTACCAATTCTGGTAGCACTTTTTTTTACAGTCCTGTTCCTCATGTACATACTATGTACTTATTACAGTAATTACAATAACTAGGTAATAACAAGGTACTAACCCTGAACCTACCCCTAAACCTAACCCTACCCCATGTAGTTACCGGGTATTACCAGAACTTATTAACTCACCAAAGTATTTCAAGTCAGAAGTTATAATACTGCGCATTTTGACAAATGTAGTAGAGCATCAGGATATTGACTCATGCAGAAAAGCTGCATACTGTGCAGACATAATGCACAGTGCAGAATAAATGAGTAGTATGCTTTATTTCTGTCTTTCAGGTGGAGGGAGGCTGGAGTTGTGATGGTGGAGACGAAGTGTCATGACTCGACGCAGCCGCTGAACGGCGTGATGCTGGACAACTACAACAGCTCGGACTGTGTGCTGACGGCCAGAAAAATGAACACCCCTAACCTCCGTCTGTGCGCCTGTACGGGACGAGAGTGCAACGAACGCATGCTGCTGGACAAACCTGATGACCAGAATGTTAAATGTGAGTGCAGTCGTGGTGTGTGTGTGTGTATGTGTGTGTGTGTGTGTGTGTGTGTGTAGTTTCCTACTATTTGTCATAACATCAGAACTGAGTAGGTGTGTGTTTGTGGTTTCATACGTGTAGAGTTTGTTTGAGGTCTCCTCCTGTGTGTCTGGTTTTCAGTGGATAATATATTTCACATATCATCAGCATTGAGCTAAATCTGAAAAAATTGCATATTTGCATTCATATTGTTCTTGTTGTGAATGTAAAATTGATTCATAAAGTGTCTGTAGTAATTGTGTTGGATTTACATAAAGCAAGACAGTCAAGATAAACTTTTCTTATCTAGTTATAACAAGTGTCATATAAAGTTGGGTTACAAACACTCTGAACTGCCTCTAAAGAGAGAACTTTCATGTGATCTTTAGATTATTGGTCAAACTCTCATTTGTCAACATTAGCAAATGCATTAGCTAACATGAACTGACTATATATATATATATATATATATATATATATATATATATATATATATATATATATATATATATATATATATATATATTAGAAATGATATACACACACACACATACACATATAAATGTAATTATAATATATAATAGTATATATATAATTATATAAATATGTATATATATAATTATATATATATTTATATAAATATATAATTATTTTGAATTGTGTATATGTATGTATATATATATATATATATATATATATATATATATATATATATATATATAATTGAAGATAAATGTAAAATATATCATGTAAAATGCAATATGTAATAAAATTATATATAATTTATAAAAAATTAAAAACTGCATAAATAAAATGTAAATAAAATAAATGTAGAAAATAAAATAATACAAATACTACACAGCATATAAAATAAAATACAAAAAATTATTTGTGTTACAACTTTTTCATGTATTTTTTTCATGTATTCATGTAACATGTATTTGTAAATGTTGAAATAAACATAAAAATACAAAAATAAAATCAATAAAATGCTACACATGAGTAAATAATTTAAGAGTTGTCAGTGTAATTCCTTTGAAATAACTGTAACAGGCAGAATGAATGAATCCAGATATTATTAATACTGTATATCTTTCTCTGTGTGTTTTTGCAGTGCCTTCATCAGAAACTAAAAGAGAGTTCAGACTCAATCAGATCTGTGTGTTCTGTGATGATGAATCTACGGCGTGTAACGCCTCTGGCGTCTGCGAATCCTTGTGCAACATCTCCTCCATCTGCGAGGATCCCGACGAGGTCTGCGTCAGCGCCTGGTATGTGTCACACTTCTATGTTCTACATCTATGTTTTTGTTTACAGACTCAATCTGCAAATCTGAATCTCAGTGATTCTCAAATATCACTGTTTAGAAGCAGAATCTGCATTTGCTCTGCATTCAGTATTACTGCTGTCTAGACATCCGTATTTATATCAGTCGCTATGTCAACTCTCTGTGTTTGTTCAGTCTGAATGACCCTATGTCGACCACGACTGCGTTAATCAGGAAATGGCTTCACTGTGATACAGGAAATCCTGTCTGACTTCCAGACAATCCCGCAGGAAATAGTTCAGTTCAGCTCGGAGACAAACTCTAAGAGTGAAAACACACAGTCAGAGTCATCATGACGTGACAGAAAGTGTTTAAAGGAGTAGTTCAGCCGAAAATGAACATTTGGCGAGTTTGTTTCTTCATCAGATTTGTATAAATGTAGCATTGCATCAGTGTCTCAGCAATGGATCCTCTGCAGTGAATGGGTGCCGTCAGAATGAGAGTCCAAACAGCTGATAAAAACATCACAATAATCCACACCACTCCAGTCCATCAGTTCGCGATGCAGAAAACACGGACGGAATCGCGGAATCCAGTCATAAAAACAGAATTTACAGTTTAACGTGGAATGTTACGGAATTTGTCAAAGTTTGGATAAATTAATCAAAAGTAGGTCATTACACTTAAATCAAATCGCGATATGGACTAGTATCTGTAAATATTAAGCCGCAAAAGTCTATTTAAATATGAATCCTGCATGTTCTGCTCGTCTCTGTATGAATGGAGCAGACGCTTATGTTTACATAAGTTACACAGAGTGCGTGACGCTCGCGGTGATTTCAGCGTCTGCCGTCTCAATGAGGACATAAATACATAAACAATATCTCCAAAACTGATCTGAGAGTCACTTTACGAGCATTTTACCATTTCATTTGAGTAAAACTAGCGTCATATCATATACACACAGAACTTTAAAGGTATTCACAGCAACCCGTCAAAATAAAAGTTCTGTTTAACTTATTAAAGACATTGTGCCAGAAATAGGCTATATTACTATTATTTAGTAGAATGTACGTAATACTACTACTACTACTGTTGTAAAATAATAAAACTTTATTTTTTAAGAAATAATCACAAAATATTTTTATTTTAATAGTAAATCCCCTTTGTTTGCCAAAATTTAAATGTTTAATTTTCATTAATTAAAATATTAATTAAATCAATGTTTTATGCCTTCATCTGATAACCAGTAAAATTTAAATACACAACACAGAATTTCTGAGGGGGAAAAAACATTTCATAAGGCTACTGTAAGAATAAATAATAATAGTTTGTATGCATTCACATAATTAGACATGCTAAAATACAGAATTTGGTAACAATAAAACAAGTTGAGAAAGAAATTAAACATTTAATACGGTTTGTTACACTTTTAATAAATTTATGTTAAATTGTATAAGTTTCATGATTTTAATTAATTAGACATGCTTTTTGATTAATACAATTTAATTTGACCATTAAAAAGGAGTCCATAAAAATAAAAGGAAAAAAACGGAATCCAGAAAAATTTAAACGGAAAAAAACTGAATTTAGAAAAAAATAAAACCAAATTTGGGAAAAAATAAAACGGATTTCATAGGGCCCTATGAAACAAATCCATCATTAAGATGTGTTTAACTTCAAACTATTGCTTCTGGCTAGAATACAAGCCTATAATCTATAATAATGCAAAAAGAAAAGAAAAATGGAGTAACTCAATTTCCTAACATTTGTTACAGAACAATATAATATATATTGCTGTTCAAAAGGTTGGGAGTTTTTAATGTCTTTGAAAGAAGTCTATTCTGCATTTATTTGATCAAAAATACAGTAAAAATAGTGAAATATTATACAATCTAAAATAGCTGTTTTCTAAGTGAATATCTGTTAAACTGTAATTTATTTCTGTGATGCGCAGCTGAATTTTCAGCATCATTACTCCAGTCTTCAGTGTCACATGATCTTCAGAAATCATTCTAATATGCTGATTTGCTGCTCAAGACACATCTCTGATTTTTATCAATGTTGAAAACAGTTGTGCTGCTTCATATTTTTGTGGAAACTGTGATGCATTTAATTTTTCAGGATTAACAGATGAATAGAAAGTTCAAAAGAACAGCATTTATTTGAAATAGAAATATTTTGTAACTTTATGAATGTCTTTGCTGTCACTTTTGCTCAATGTAATGCAAATTAAAATATTAATTTCTTTCAAAAAATCCCTTCTAAAACTTCTAAAGTAGTATATATTTGGTGGATTTTAAAGAGGACACACTTCTGGTATTCTCAGATTGACTGAATAAAAGCCAATCAACTCACAATGAGCATGTTGTGTTTCAGGAGGAGAAATAACGGGAACCCCATCATCGAGACGGTGTGTCACAATCCTGCGCTCCCGTTTCACGCTCAGTATCTGACGGACTACAACAACACCATCTGTCTGATGAAGCAGGTGAAGGGGATGGAGGACGATTTCTACATCTGCTCCTGCAGTGATGAAGAGTGCAACGGTCGACTCTTCTTCACTGACGGTGAGTGAGATGTGAATGACAGGAGCTGGAGTTTATTTTTGAAAGAAATTAATGCTTTTATTCAGCAAGGATGCATTAAATCGATCAAAAGTGACAGTAAAGACATTTATAATGTTACAATAGATTTCTGTTTCAAATAAATGCTGTTCTTTTGAACTTTCTGTTCATCAAAGAATCCTGAAAAATAAAATGTATCACAGTTTCCACAAAAATATGAAGCAGCACAACTGTTTTCGACATTGATAATAAGATTTATATCAAGAGTTTAATAATAAGAGTTATTAGTTTCAATTGATGTACTAATATAACTAAAATAAAAATGAAAAAATATATAAAAAATATAGACATTAAAAAAAACTAATTAAGAAAACAAAAAAATTAAAATGGAAAATATAAAAATAATTCAAAATATTAATAAAAAATATAACAGTATCTGCCTGAATGCACAGAACATAATTCTTTTTAAGTTTGTACCATATTCATCATGTAAAGGTCCAGGAAATGTAAAAGTTTGTGGTCTTTGAAAGAAATTAATACTTTTATTGATCAAGGACACATTAAATTGATGAAAGTGCCAGTAAAGACATTTATAATGTTACAATAGATTTCTGTTTTAAATAAATACTGTTCATTTGATCTTTCTATTCATCTGTGAATCATGAAAAATAAAATGCATCACAGTTTCCATAAAAATATTGGGCTGTGCAACTATTTTCAACATTGATAATAATCAGAAATGTTTGTTGAGCAGCAAATCAGTATATTAGAATGATTTCTGAAGATCATGTGACACTGAAGACTGGAGTAAGGATGCTGAAAATACAGCTGCGCATCACAGAAATAAATTACATTTTACAATATATTCACATAGAAAACAGCTATTCTAAATTGTAATAATATTTCACAATTTTACTGTATTTTTTATCAAATAAATGCAGGCTTGGTGAGCAGAAGAGACTTATTTTAAAAACATTAAAACAATCTTAATGATTCCAAGCTTTTGAACAGTGATGTATCAGTCAGTTGTTCACTTCCTGTCTAAGTGGGCAGTTCTGGATCAGAATGAGAATATTAAGACTCATATCTCAGTTTTGACTGTGTGTAGGTCAGTTTAAAAGCGTTCTTGGGGTAAACTGTTTTCTATAATGTCTCAGTGGAGCTGCTGAAGCGTTCAGACGTGTGGTTTCCTGTCTGTGTCTAAAGATCATCACATGCAGATGTTGTTTTTATATCCGTGTGTTATTTCTGTGCGTCTGCGTGTGCACGTGTGTGGTTTGTGTTTGGTTGCACATCACTATGTTTACTGTAACGTGTATCATTAGGGAGTTTTGTGCAAGGAAAGGACCACTAACGTTTATTTCTGCTTCTGACTACAATCTAGTTTTAGATGAATTAAACAGGAAGCTGCATCATGTGATTCTGACAGGAAACTATCCGTCTGTCCAAATGTAAAAACTGCAAAAGTGATGTTCAGCCTCTGTATTTTTGTCTTGTTTTCCAGTATTTAAATGTTTCTGAATCACATTACATAAGATGCAATTTTTTTTCCAAAAGTTTTCTGAGAAATTGTGAAGTGTCAGGAAAAGCATCACTTTCTGCATTCTCAAACACATTAATTCACAGACTATGCCATTACATTGCATAATATTGAGAATTAAGCAGAATGTTAATTTTTGTTTGTGAATATCTAGTTTAGTTGCTTCTAAGCAGGTTTAATGCCACTCATTTGATTAGTTTAGTGATTAGTTAGCACTTTCTCAGAAGTGCTCATAAAGCTTTTATTTTGTTTGCTGTGTGCTTTTACTCCCGGAAGTTGTGTCAAGTCAGACAATCAGATTGGAAATGAAGATTTCAACAGATCTTTTCAGTATTGTGTGCAATACAAATATGATATTTTAGATGGACGGCACATCCTTAAAAATGACCTTCTAACACCAGCTTTCTCTATTCTTTTTCTATTCTTTTGACTTGTTTTATTTTTAATTAAAAAATTAAAACTAGTGTTCCCTATTCTTGTTCTATTCTATCTACTTGTTCATTTATTAAAAAAAAAAAAAAAGATTGTCAAAGATAGTTTTCCAAGATAAAAAGATAGAAAACTTTTCAAAGATTGTTTTGGCCAAATATTGTCCTATCCTAGCGCGCGTGCGATTTACTTATTTTAAGTTGGTAATTTAAGTGCTTTAGCTTAAAGGGGACATCAGATACCCATTTTCCACAAGTTGATATGATTAATGAAAAGAATATAACATACGTTGGTTAAAATTTCTCAATGGATGTGTAAAACACCCTTTTTACCCTGTCAAAAACAGCTCTGTTCACAGCAAGCCGTTTCGGTGCATGTCCCTTTAAATGCTAATGAGCTTTCAACAATCGTGGGAGGGGCCTATGCAGAACTACATCACTCTGCCAAGAATCTGTGAACGGCTTGATCTGAGAAAGGGGTTATCATTTATCAGGGTTTAAAAAAAAGCACTGGGTGGATTTTGATTATTATAGGGTGGTTGTGTACACACTGCCAACACACATTTATGTTCAAACAAGTGAACTTTAAACGCATTTCAGCTAGTTGCCAAGTTCATAAGTTTTCATCTTATATTTATATTTTATTTCAGGTAACAGAAACGTTCCTAATTGTTCTGTTTTGAGTAAACCGGTAGTAATTTTCCTCTGGTGTTTCTGTGCAGTGTCACCTCCTCCAGGAGGCGTTGAGAGGAATTTGCCGCCGGTGCTGTTGGTCAGTGTGGTTTCTGCGTTGATCGCTGTCGTCGTTCTCATCTCGACCTTCTACTGCTATCACATGCTTCGCCAGCAGAACCTCAAAGCGCCCAAAACCAAAGGCATCGACAGTGAAACCTGTGCGATTATCATGAGCGTTGACGACCGATCCGACAGCAGCTCGGCCAACGCCAACAGCCTAAACCACAACACCGAGCTGCTCCCCATCCAGCTGGACGTTATAGTCGGGAAAGGCCGCTTCGCTGAAGTCCACAGAGCCAAACTCAAGCAGGGAACGACGGACGAATCCTTCCAGATGGTAGCGGTCAAAATATTTCCCTACGAAGAGTACGCCTCGTGGAAAACTGAGTGGGAGATTTTCTCCGACGCCGAGCTTCGGCACGAAAACGTGCTTCAGTTCCTGACCGCCGAGGACCGGAAGGCCGAGCGACGCTATTGGCTGATAACAGCCTATCACGAGCGAGGGACCCTGCAGGAGTTCCTGATGCAGAATGTGATTGGCTGGGATGAGCTGTGCCGATTGGGCGGGTCTCTGGCGAGGGGTGTGGCTCATCTCCATGCCGACCGGACGTCATGCGGACGCGCTAAAGTGGCCATTGTGCACCGCGACCTGAAGAGTGTGAATGTCCTGGTGAAAGCAGACCTCAGCTGCTGCCTGTGTGACTTCGGTCTCAGTCTGAGACTCGATAACTCCATGTCTCCTGAAGAACTGGCCAACAGCGGACAGGTGAGAGTTTCATTACTACTGACTGAAACCCTGGGTCCTTTTCAGGAAAATTCCATATCATATCAGTTATATTAATATAATAAATGAATTATATTAGATATATAGGGTTAGGTAAAGGTTATTTTTATAAATTGTTTTTTATGCAATATATTTAGTAGAGTTGAGCCGGATACTCGGCTGAAACGAGTATCCGGTACGGATAAAGCACTTTTGCCGAGTACGAGTATCATACGAGTAATACGAGTCAATATCTGTGCTCGGATTGAATAAAAATTCTCATTGGGTAGCTGACTGTGTCTGCGTTCTGTGATAGGCTAGTCACAGCGCCCCTCCCCTACACACATACAGGTGTATTGTGTTGCTGTGTCCCGCTCTGCTCACTCACACACAGAACACTGAGAAGAGAAGAGAACAGCGCGCTCTCTCTCTCTGTCTCTCCCTCAGTCACTCAGATTCGCGGGTTTTTTCCGTTAACGTTTAGGGTTTCTTCAGCTTCAGGTTTGTTTTTTACTTTGGTTTATAGTACTTACTTATTAACCAGTAGAGTTTTGGTAAACGTGGGGTTTGTTCAGACGTGGTGCTTGGTAGAATGCGACTCGCGTCTCTGCCTGTCGGAGATTTTTTTTTCTTTTTTAAACCGTCAGCTGGCTCTAACCAGTTTTTTTTACTTCACGCACTGAGTGTCTGACACTTTCTTGCTGTATTTCATAAGAAAAAAAAAAGGAAGTAGTGGTATAAAACTATATTACAACTTAATTAGCTACACACACACACACACTCTCTCTCTCTCCCGCTCTCTGCCGGTCATCGGAGTTTTTTTTTTTTTTAAACCGTCTGCTGTCATGTAAATAGTTTTCTAATCAGCAATAAATATAACAATTTCTGATCAACCCATATCAATTGCATGCTTAAAATAACATACCGGTTAAAGCCCCGCCCATTTCAAGACAACCCGACCCACTTCCAGGTTAAATCCCACCCACTTCCGGGTTAGGCCCCGCCCAGTCCGAGTACAGATACAGATACAGATAATTCATATGGTTAACAGATATAGATACAGATACAGATAATGCTGTACTCGCTCATCCCTAATATTTAGAAAAAATATTCTTATAAATAAAGGCATTTATTTATTTTACAATACTATTTCATTGCATTTTTCTTTCAAAATATTTGTGTTTCAAAAATCACAAGTATCTATCTATCTATCGTTCTGTCTTTCGTTCTATCTATCTATCGTTTTATCATTCTATTGTTCTATCTATCTATCTATCCATCTATCTATCTATCGTTCTGTCTTTCGTTCTATCTATCTATCGTTTTATCATTCTATTGTTCTATCTATCTATCGTTCTATCTATCGTTCTGTCTTTCGTTCTATCTATCTATCGTTTTATCATTCTATTGTTCTATCTATCTATCGTTCTATCTATCTATCGTTCTGTGTTTCGTTCTATCTACAACCCCAAATCAGAAAAAGTTGGGACAGTATGGAAAACGCAAATAAAAAAAGAAAGTAGTGATTTCTAAATTTACTTTGACTTGTATTTCATTGCAGACAATATGAAAACAAAATATTTCATGTTTTGTCTGGTCAACTTCATGTCATTTGTAAATATACATCCTTTCCTGTCATTCAGACCTGCAACACATTCCAAAAAAAGTTGGGACAGTAAAGCATTTACCACTTTGTAATGTTGCCATTCCTTTTCACAACACTTAAAAGACGTTTAGGGACTGAAGACACCAAGTGATGAAGTGTTTCAGGTGTAATTTTGTCCCATTCTTCCTGCAAACAAGTCTTAAGGTGGGCAACAGTACGGGGTCTTCATTGTCGCATTTTGCGCTTCAAAATGCACCACACATTCTCTATTGGAGACAGGTCGGGACTGCAGGCAGGCCAGTCAAGTACCCGTACCCTCTTCCTCCGCAGCCAGGACTTTGTAATGTGTGCAGAATGTGGTTTTGCATTGTCTTGTTGAAATATGCATGGACGTCCCTGGAAAAGATGTCTTCTTGAAGGCAGCATATTGTGCTCCAAAATCTCTATGTACTTTTCAGCATTAATGGTGCCATCACAGAAGTGCAAGTTACCTTTGCCAAGGGCACTGACACAACCCCATACCATGACAGACCCTGGCTTTTGGACTTGTTGCTGGTAACAGTCTGGATGATCCTTTTCTTCTTTGGTCCGGAGCACACGGCGTCCATTCCTCACAAAAAATACCTGAAATACTGATTCATCTGACCACAGTACACATTTCCACTGTGTGATGGTCCATCCCAGATGCCTCCGAGCCCAGAGAAGTTGACGGCGCTTCTGGACACTGTTAACATAGGGCTTCCTTTTGGCACAGTACAGTTTTAACTGGCATTTGTGGATGTAACTACGTATTGTGGTACTTGACAAAGGTTTGCCAAAGTAGTCCTGCGCCCATGTGGTGATATCGCTTATAGATGAATGACGATTCTTGATGCAGTGTCTATCTATCTATCTATCTATCTATCTATCTATCTATCTATCTATCTATCTATCTATTATCTATCTTTATCTATTCTATCTATCTATCGCTCTATCGTTCTATCCATCGTTCTGTCTTTCATTCTATCTATCTATCGTTTTATCATTCTATCTATCTATCTATCTATCTATCGTTCTGTCTTTTGTTCTATCTATCGTTTTATCATTCTATTGTTCTATTTATCTATCGTTCTATCTATCTATCATTCTGTCTTTCGTTCTATCTATCTATCGTTTTATCATTCTATCTATCTATCATTCTGTCATGCTGTCTATCAT
Source organism: Aspiorhynchus laticeps (assembly GCA_023376895.1). Classification (NCBI taxonomy): domain Eukaryota; kingdom Metazoa; phylum Chordata; class Actinopteri; order Cypriniformes; family Cyprinidae; genus Aspiorhynchus; species Aspiorhynchus laticeps. The sequence goes on along the minus strand of JALXFT010000997.1, from coordinate 22,729 downwards.
TCTATCTATCGTTCTTTCCATCGACCCAATCCATTTAATTTCTCTATCCAAATGTTCATGTTTTAAAATTGTTAAATAATAATAATTAGCAGATACCACACATTTTATACATCATTAACTATCAGTTTGTTTTATGCCATAGTTTTTGTTTGTTTGTTTGTTAATAATGAATCACTTAGATTTTTTTCGGTCCATTAATAGTTTGGTTTACAGTTAGTTCAAAGTTATTAGCATGATGAGATCATTGTAAGTGTAAAAATTATGATATAACATTAAAAACTCTATGCGAAAGTGACGTCTGTGTGAACCACATGTTCAAAAATAATGATGACGATATCAGAACAATTAAAGCTTTATATTTAAAGAGGAAATGGCACAACGCTGAACTGAAAGTGTAGAACAAACACTTATCTAGAAAAAATGAAAGTGAAAGCATTATAGGCACAGTTTGTTTATTTTTTTTTATTTTTTATTCTGTATGACTTCTGACATAACAGAGGGATATTTAGCAGGAAAACTAAAATAAAGGCCTGTAGTATGTTTTATATTAAAAATGTAATTGCATTACACACCAAACAGAGTTAAATCTGTCAGATAATGTGAGTGAGTTCAGTGTAAGTTCATTATATGAGCTCACACAAGCTCTGCTGGTCTTTCTCAGGTGGGAACGGCGAGATATATGGCTCCTGAGGTGCTGGAGTCCAGGCTGGACCTGGAGAACATCGAGTCCTTCAAACAGGCCGACGTTTACTCCATGTCTCTGGTTCTGTGGGAAATCACATCCAGATGCAGTGCTATCGGAGGTAAGAAATGTCCATCAGTGCTTACACTCACCATATTACACTACACACACACACATCACACACTCACTCACTCACTCTCACACACACACACACACACTCACACACACACTCACACTCACTCACTCACACACACACACACGTTGGTTTTTGTGGTTTATGGGGACTCTCCATAGGCGTAATGGTTTTTATACTGAACAAACTGTGTGTGCTATTGCCCTACACCAACCCTACACCTAAACTTAGCCCTCGCAGGAGACTGTGTGCATTTTTAGATTTTCAAAAAAACACCATTTAGTATGTTTTTTAAGCCTTTTGAATTACGGGGACATAGGCAGTGTCCTCATAAAACACCTTCAAATTGTAATACCTCTGTCATACCCATGTTATTATACAAATTTGTGTCCTCATAAACCCACACACACACTCACACACTCTCACACACACTCACACACACACTCTCACACACACTCACTCAACTCACTCACACTCACAACTCACACTGAATGAGGAGAGTCCGTCTCACCTGATCCCAGTCCACAGACCACAGCAGATCCTTTTCATGATCTCCAAACAGAATTTGTTGTAGAAATTATTTACAAATATTTAAAAAGACCCAGTCTGAATTAAATACAAATATATAAAAGATCTATAATTAAAGAATGAACATAAATTTAGTTATAGTGAAACTTTAAGTTCATTTTCTTCATGAACAGCGCCGTTGTTGTTACCTCACTTGTGAGAAGTCATGTAGTTTTTAAGTTGATGTCACTGATAAAATCATCATCATGAAAAGAGCTGTATACGGAGCAGTAAACTCCTGTACACACCGCAGAATTTCAGACAAATCTGGGAGTATTACTGACCCGACACGGAAATACCATGGGTCTTTATACTGCCAGATACGTACCAGTTCGGATGTATGTTACTGACCTATTCTTCTGTGCAACAGTCATTTGTTGCCATGGCAAGTAATCCCCTAAATGAAGGGGGCGTTCACACCTTTGTGCCTCTGTGCCCTCCCCTTTTGGTCATTCATGTTAAACTGGATTGGTTGATTTGAATCTAAACCTGCTCAGAATAGATAGAGATCATATGGATTATTGATTGTTATAAGTGATAATAACACCACAAATATAACTACATTATAATAATAAACATACACTATTAAATGTAAATAGTGACATTACATTTAATAACATGTATATGTATAAAATCTTTAAATAATTTTTAAATCTTTAAACATAGACACCCCTCCCCAGTTTGATTGAAATATAAATTTAAAAATATTTAAAATGATGTATTGTTGAAAATAAAGATAAATACCACAAAATATGTAGTTATTTTAAAAGACTTTATATGTATTAATTATATATAAAATATAAAAAATTAAATATAAATCATTAATATATTATATTTAACAAATCTATTAAATATTATATTTTATAAATATATTTATATATGTATATAATTATATTACATGTATATTATATATGTAACAATTATATTATATTATAATATTTATATTTATTTGATCGATTATTAGAAAAATATAATAATACTTGTTACATATTGTTACACACACACACGCACATATATATATATATATATATATATATATATATATATATATATATATATATATATATTTAATAAATTTATATAGAATTAAATAATATAATTCATGTAAATTGTGTTAAAAATAACTACATGATTTTCTGTATTAATCTTTAGTATATATATATATATATATATAAAGAATTGTAGAAAAGCATCATTCAAACTCTGTTCTGAAGTTCCCAGGAAGTGTATGTCAAAAACAGGAAGCATCGCTGTCGTGAACTCCGCCGTGACACGTGTCATGTCTCACTTCCTGTCCCTGCACCATGCACTTCCTCTATGGCTTAGTTGTTGTTGTTTAAGGGTCTTTATCTTCAGAGTATTTGTGGCAGGAAGCAGCCAGATTTGTGTCGCTTGTTGTGAATGGCTGGTTAAAACCCTGATGAAGCACTTCCCACAATGCCATTCTCCTGTGATTCTGCACAGAGCTGTCAGTCAAACTCATTCTGATGTGTGTGTGTGCAGAGGTGCGGGAATACGAGCCTCCGTTCGGGAAGCTGAAGGATCATCTGTGTGTGGAGAGCATGAAGGACGACGTCATCAGAGACCGACTGAGACCCGAGATACCGGCCAGCTGGACTAACCACGCGGTAACTACCTAAACTAGTCTCACAGAGCCTGACGGGTTACTAAACCAGCACCTCTTAACCTTTCTGACTGAAGCTCCTCCTTATCAAAGACAATCTTCACAGACCCCGAGATGCTTCTGGTGCTTCTGTAATGATAATGGAGCTGAAGCTGCTCATATTTCAACTTTTTTATTTATAGCAGGCTTATATCATATTTTTTTTTACTTGAAATAAAATTAATGTTAACTGAAATGAAATATAAAAATCCTAAATTTATTTAATCTAGTTTCCAAGTTTGTTTTTATTTTAAACTTAAATAAAAATTAAAACTATATACATATTTAAAAAGATAAAACTCACTAAAATTAACATGAAAGCAAAAAATATAAAAATGTAATCTAATTTAAAATAAAAAACTATAACATTGAACTATAATATTTTAAATATCTACTCACTATAGTACTGTGCTGGTAGATGTAATATGTTCATCTATTTAAGTATTTAAATCTAAATGTTATTATTTATTTTAATCTATTTTCATTCATTTTAATCAAATTTGTATTATTGATTTTGTTATTTGATATTGATTTCATAATTTATTTATTTTAATCAAACATATTTGTATTTATTTTTATATATTTTAATACTCTATTGTATACTACCGGTAGATGTATTCATTTATTAATCTATTTAAATCGAATTAATGTTATTTATGTTAACATATTGTATTTATTTATTTTAATTATTTATTTAAATCTATTTTTATTTATTATAATCATTCATTTAAATCATTAAAATATTTAATTTAATCTCATTTTTATTTACTTATTTTTCATTTTTATTATTTATTTAAATCTGTTTTAACTCATTTTTATTATTTGTTGTTATCTGTTGTTTTTATTATCTGTTTTAATTATGTATCTATTCTAATATAATATATATTTTTTAATCTTTATTTAATAATTAATTTCTTTATTTGAATCGTGTATTTATGTATTTAGTTTAATCTTATTTTAGATCATTTCTTCCTCCTAATATCATCATGTGGTCTCTCTCTCAGGGAGTTCATCTGCTGAGCTCCACTATAGAGGAGTGCTGGGATCACGACCCTGAGGCACGTCTGACGGCGCAGTGCGTCGTGGAGCGATTCAGTGAAATCAGCAGCGCTGTGATCTCACCCGTCAGCGCCGACACCAAGAGTGCACAGGATTCTGGGAACGATGAGAAGGACACCTGAACCGTCCAATCAGCTGTTTAAGACAGACATGTGACATTCGCACTTTACAGGATCAACTAAACACACGCATGCGTACAGCACAGGTGATGGTTATTTAGCTATGAACTCATATTCCATATCCAGAGCGCGTGTATGACGCCAGTCGCTCGTTAGCAATCATTATAAGCTTCAGGGAAAATCTGCTTCGCTGACGTGAAACAGTCAAACACAGAGGAACAGGAGTCCTGACGCAAAGGATTCTGGGACATGGGAACTCACACCAAGAAAATCCAAGAGACCGTTTGTGAACTTGCAGTATTATAAAGCCACAAGATGATTATGAGCAATAAATCAGATCAAATCCAGCCAATTTAAGTGTTTATTAAAGAAAAATATATAAAATAACTAGTGCTGTCAAACGATTAATCGCATCCAAAATAAACGTTTTTGTTTAATATATGTGTATACTGTGTAGATTTATTATGTATATATAAATACACACACATGCATGTATATACAGTATTTAAGAAAAATGTTATGTTTATATATTAAATATATTTATATATAATATAAAATATATGAATATATATGTATATACATGTAAATATTTTCAAAATATGTACTGCATGTGTGTGTATTTATATATACATAATAAATATACACTGTACACATACATATATTATGTAAACAAAAACGTTTATTTTGGATGCGATTAATCATTTGACAGCAGTAAAAATAACCAAAGAGAACTGTGAGCCAAAGATGATCTGGATTATAGAGATGAAATATGAAAGCGCTGTATTTGAGACTCTCAGGTGAAGCTGTTTGTTTATTAATGTGAAAATCTAAACTTCTTTTACACATGTGCCTTACAGAGCAGAGCTTCGTTCAGATGAATGTTGATGATCGGTTAACGAAGATCTGAAAGCAACAGTTATAAAAGCAGAGAAAAGGAGCACTTTTTGCATATATGCATATATAATCATTGTGTATATTTGTTTAAAAACTTTATAAAACATCATAAAATCATTGTTTGTGAATGTTGTTTTTATGGACCGCATACACACTGCAGCTGAATATGGTGCTTTAAATCAACATGAAATCAAGTTTAACTCCATTTAGTCTCTTAATTCATGTTTCTGGTCTTATTGTGAACGATTCATCAGTTTAAGTTGGGGGGGAAAGTTAAATCAATATACCAAATTACAGAAGTAAAATTAGTTGCACACATTGTTGAGTCTTTTCACACAGAGTTTGGTTTACGGTAACGAGCACATTCATAGCAGGCTAAATCAATGCTCTTCTGATTGTTTCTTTCTTTCTGCTCTTCTGTTATTAAAACACTTTTATGCCAGGAAATATTCTCTATATAATAAAATATCTAAACAAGCCGCAGATTTTGTGAGGATGATTTGAGGCTCAGACTCTGATTTAATCATATGCTGCCTCCTGCTGGAGAAATTCAACATCACACAAATACGAAGTAAGATTTTGTGTTTGTTAGGAAGCTCACAGATTATTCCAATCCCAGCTGCTCTGACAATAACATCAGTTTTCACTCTTTTGTCTTTTTCAAATGACTTTTAGGTGGAAAAACAATTGTTTTACTCTTATCTGTGACTTCTACACAAGAAAATATGTTTCACTCTTGGTAGTAATTCATATTTTCTATGATTTTTCATATTTTAAGATTGAAAGTGTATTTCGGACAAGATTATTATTATTTATTTATTTTCTTTCCAAAATAATAAAATATGAAAAAAATACCATAAAAAGATGAATTACTACATGTTTGAAACTATGGTAATCTAAACCAAGAATGCAATAAACATAATTGTAATATTCATTGTGTAAATATCATCATGCTATTTCAAACATTGTTGCCCCTGATATTTTTGTTTGTTTTTCAGGAGAGGAGTGACGAAAACAAAGAAAATCAAGGTAAATGACAATTGTGAACAGAACATTTGATGTAAATACAAATTATTTCTAACTTTAAAAAACAATGCAAAATGTGTGAACATATTATGTACTTATGCATATTTAAGACATAAAATGCAATCTATGAAATTAGCATTAGTGGGATAGTCAAAGATAGATGCATGTTTTTCAGGATTCTTTGATGAAGAGAAAGTTCAAAACAACATTTATTAGAAAATAGACATTTTTGTAACATCATGAATGTATTTACTGTCATTTTTGATCAATTTGATGCATCCTTGATGAATAAAATAATTTATTTCAAAAATAATATAAAAAAATCTATGGATATATCAAATAAATGCATGAGTTGTACATGCATCCCGAAAAAAAATAAAAAAAATAAATCAAGATTCATATTGCTAGATGACTATATGTGATCAGTCAGTGATCTGAAATAAAGGATCTTAGGTTCAGTCATGTATGGAGGCCCGCCTGATGAGTTAAAAGTCATATCTGCATAAAACTTCCTCCTGTAGATTTCATATGATCTCGGATGTTCCTGTAATCATCAGGTAAGTAGACTAAACAGATCTTACTGTTACTGACCCGATGATTACTTACAAGGTCATATGAAATCTAGTCTTGGTTCACTGTGTTTAAAACGAGTCTAAACTGCAGGCAGATCCTCAGATTATTACATTCTCTCTCACATTCAATTTAATAAAAAAAATACTGTAGGCTCTTGATCCTATGTTTCCTTTTAACGTTGAAATGTATAACGGTGTTTGTTTGTTTTTTGGCAGCACATTTGTATCTGGCTTTTATTAGTTTTGGTTTTATAACTGTACTACCTTAATGGTTTGATGTTTTGTGCTGCTTAATATTAAAAAAAAACTGAAAAGATTTGCAATACGAGCTCCGAAGTTCAGATCTGAATCAAATGATTAGCGATATTCACTTTGAAGTTCCTCTGCATTAGGGGAATATCCCACTGCCTCTCTGATTTTAGGTGGTGATTTGAACATAGTTATGAATAACATGCTAAAACGACAACCTCCATGGAAAGCAGCTTCTCCAAACTCAAATCTTACAGCATTTATGGATAAATTCATCTTAGTTGACATCTGGAGAGAAATGTACTACAGTACATCTGGTGTAACAAAGGCAATCCAGAATCGATTATGGCAAATACATTTTAATTTTAACAGTTGAAGGGGATGTAATATGACATCACTAAAATTTAATTTTGTTGGTTGAATATTAACTCTAAAAAATGCTGGGTTAAAAACAACCCAACTTGGGTTGAAAACATAGTGCCGGGTAAACATTGGAAAGAACACATGCTGGGTTATTTTGGCCCAGCTGGTTGGGTTCATTTATCAACTGGTGGAAAATGGGCATCTGATGACCCCAAAAAGCCAGCGCTCTGAGTTAAACTCAGAAGAGGAGCCGGTTTGTTTCGTCGGAGGGAAGGGAGGGGTTGTTACAGAGCCAAAAATGAGAAGTGCGGATCCATTTGCAAGGCATTTATTTAGAGACGTAGTCATAAACACAAACAGGGTTGAACAACAGCAAACAAGTATGGCATACGGAAGGGCTCCGTAATGTAGCTATCGCTAGGAGAGCGATAAACGCAGAACAATACTCGGATCAGGAACTGAATTTGTTTTATATGGTGTGTGTAATAGCTCTCACGTGAGCGTGTGATTGATGACAGCTGTGTGATCAGTGCAATGGATGATGGGAAATGCAGTCCAGTGTAACGTGCAACAGTCTGTGTGGTGCGAAAGTCAATATGAAGGAAGGGCGACCGCTGATGGTGAGTGGACGGAAGACCATGAACCGGATTCGTGACAGGGGTGTATTCGTTTGAGCTGTCAGTTAGTGCCCCTGTCAATAAGCCAAATACTACCCAGCAAGCTCAACCTGGCGGTTGGGTAGAAAAAATAACCCAGCAGCTTAGTTACAGAAAAAACAACCCAGCACCTGGGTAAAAAAATTAAAAACAACCAAATAAAATGACCCAACAGGCTGAGCCCAGCATTTGGGTTAAAAAAAAAATAACCCAGCATTTTTTAGAGTGTATTGCATTTTAAATGCAATTTTCTTAGTATTATTTATAAACTGGTTAAAGTGCACTTTTTCTTGTTGGAATTTTCCTTGTGAACACACTACTCACACTATTTAAATAGAGCAATGCGATGCACCTTATGTATTCTACTCAGTGACACTGTTTTTCATTGATGTCACGTAGCTGCTTTTAGCAAGAAATCAACCTGCCATTTGACAGGCCCAGGCTGCAAAGCTATATGTTAATTAAATGTCTCTGGCATCCAGTGTGATCCACCTCCAGCTATTTTTAGCTGTACAAAACAGCTCGTTTTGCTGCATGATATGGTGCTTGATTTGCTGCTTGATTTGAACTGGTGTTTCTTACCATTATTATTTTAATGTATTGTCTTAATTGTAAACACTGGTTTGTAGCACATTCTTCTCATTATTATGTATTGCACATTCACAAAAGACAGCATCCGGGACACACAGCCACATCTTGAATTGTCTTAGAATGCTACCGCATCTCTGCAGCAACACGCTTCTCATCTCAACACATCAACTTCCAGTTTCTTATGTAATTGTACAGGGCGCTCGTCTAAGATATTAAAGGTCAAAAATGGTTGCTAGATTTAAAAAAAAATCTACAGACATAAGAATGGTCTTGTTTATTTTTTTGTTGCATCCTTTTCTGGTCGACGCGAGGCAAGGTAAGAACAAGGTTCATTCATTTCTGCATTACTTCCTTCTGATGACAGATGACAGCTACATTGAAACTATTATGAACAGTTTTTCATATTTAAGATGTTTTTAGCAAACATAATTCTGCCTCTCATTTTACAAAGTGTATCGTGTTTTTATTGTCGTTTGTGATGTGTTCCTCAGAGAAACACTTCCTCCGCTACAAGTTCACAGCCCTTTGCAAAGCAAACACTCATCCTGTGTTCAAAGCTGTGAGTGTGTGTGACGACAGACAGATCGCTCAATACAGTAATGAAGAAAGAGTTTGGATAAGATCACGTCTGACTGAAGATGACTGGATCAAAGCTCCTGAAGAACCACCTGAGTCTAGAGACTGGTTTCTACATCAGTTACACTCTCTGTCAAACTGCACAGACTCACAGTGTTCTGGTGAGCTTCATGCTTTACTCATCAATTATCAGACATGTTATGAAATTGCATGTATTTTTGGACACACTTTATTTTATGGTCCAATTCTTGCTGTTAACAAACCATTAACTACGACTTTGCCTAAATGCACTCCTAATTTGCTGCTTATTAATAGTCAGTAAGGTAGTTGTTAAGTGTAGGATTAGGGATGTAGAATATAGTCATGCAGAATATGTGCTTTATAAGTACTAAGAAACAGCTGGAAACAGCCAATATGTTAATAATAGGCATGCTAATAAGCAACTAGTTAATACTGAGAATCGGTCCCTATACTATATTGTGTATATTGTTATACTATATTGTATACCCTATATTGTTGTTCTGTGATTGTAGAGCTCCATGTTCTTCAGAGAATAATTGGTTGTGAGCTGGAGAAATGTCCTGATGGATCAGTGAATCTAAGAGCATTTGATGAATATGGATTTGATGGAGAGGATTTTATTACCTTTAAATCTGACACTCTGCAGTGGATTGTTAAAAACCCCAAAGCTAAAGAAACTAAAAGGGAATGGGATCAGTAAACAGAACAAAACCAATTCCTGCAGCATTACCTCAAGACCTGCACTGACTGGATCTCTACATTTAACAACACTAAAAAGAGTATGTTTTAATCAGATCAGTTTTTCACACAATAACTCAAGGAAGTTGTTTCTAATTCTGTCTCAATACAGTTCTCCTAAAAAAAAATGTTTGAAAAAGATTTCACATTTGCAAGTTTTCTTTACACTTCTTAATGTTCATCTGGATTGCAGGAGTTTGACTCACAGATTGCATGTCAGCTTACTAAATTATTAGATATCTACTAACTATCATGAAATAGAAAATTAAAAAGGCTCATACTGATTATATCTTTCAAAACCCATGACTTGCTTTCTTCTGTGTTTTTTTTTCACAGCACAGAAACCACAGAGACAAAACCAAGGTCTTTATAAATATTTGTTAGTTAATTGCATTATTATTTTCTTCTCCAGCTCCACCAGATGTTCATGTCTTTGTGAAGAAAGCTCCTGATCAAAGCAAGCTGGTTCTGAGCTGTCTGGCCACTGGTTTCTACCCCAGAGATATTGAGATGAACATCAGGTGGGATGAATCCGTTCTTGAGAACCAGATATCATCTGGAATCAGACCAAATGATGATGGATCCTTTCAGATGAAGACCAGTGTGGAGATCGACACAAACCAAAAAGGGTTTTATGACTGTCTGGTCAATCACAGCAGTCTGACTCTGACACGACCGGTTTTAACAGTGTGGACCATATATCAACAAACATTTAGTGGTGAGTGATTATTATGAGAATATCCATTATACACTAATGCTGCTTCTGCAATTATAATGTGAAGATTTAATACAAATCACTAACTGTAGAAGGAGGAGTAGTGTTGATGTTTTTAATGTAATTAAAGTGGTCATGAAATGTATTTTCAGATGTTCATATTATGTTTCTGGAGTTTAGCTTATGAAGTTTTGAACATTTTTAATAGTTTGATCTTTTACATCGATATTCTGCTGTTTCAGAAGGATAGAAACTGGAGAGATAGCTTTGAGGTTTTATTGTAAAAGTATGTGTAAATATCAAGGACATTTTGATTCTCCATTTCATGAGCCCTTTAAATAATGTAGTGTAATCGGCACAAACAATTAAGGTTAAACTATGTTTTATAGTTTTTTATATTTTTTTCTACTTAGTGTCCATCATACCAGGAATAGCAGCGGCTGTAGTTATATTTCTCACTCTAACTGGTTACTACCAAAATAAAATCTCAAAAGGTAAGTTCTAAATATTCAATATGATCATTGCTGCATTAAATCTCTTTTTAAAGATATTTTAAATATATGTATGAACAGTTTGACAGTATATGATAGTAGAACTATGTGAACATGGTGAGGTGATTATGATGGTGAGATTTAGATTATTTTGATTATTTGAATTTCATTTAATGACAGACTACAAGTAAGATTATCCATAATATTTATCAAACAAATGTCAAGTGTGGCATCATTGCTGCTTGACATAAACATAGAACATGCATGTCATTTATGCACTCAAGATAAGTTTTTATATTCTGTATAATCTTTCCCAGGTCAGATGAGAAGTTACCCAAATAAGTTGGAGTGATTGATACATGATGATACAGTGAATGATACAGATCATCAGTCCAGCGAGTGAGAGATTCTTGAATGTTACAAAGCATCCAGATCACATCGGTGGCATGATCAAAAGTGCTCTTTTAAATGCCTGTTAATGTGAGGTGCACATAGAACCTAAAAGATCAGTGTTACAGCGTTACATGTCAGGGCTGTACGTTAACCTTTTTTGCACATAGCACTGGTGCTACGGACAGGCCAAAAAGTTGTAGCACAAGTATAAAACATCTGTTATCACATCTGAAAACAAACAGTAAAGGAGTTCATCACCTAAACAGACATTGATGTTCCAACGAGCACAAAAAATACAAACATCACAAAAATTGTTTTAAACAAAATAATCTGTTATGTACAAGCTACATTTTTCTTTATTTGCTTAAAATGGAAGAGTGCAGAAACATAACACCTCCTATGCCTCAACAAAATACAAAAAAAAAGAATGTCATATCGCACACCCATAACTACCAAGTATAATCAATCTCACACACAAACAAGCACAACGAGATCACTTCACACTATTAAGCGCCTGTGTTATGAACATGCAAAACTGTATTGCACGTGTGCTACAGTGGTAAATGTATTCAACGCACAGACCAGTTTTTTTTCGTAGCACGTGCAACATATGTCACACTGTACAGCCCTGCTTTAGTGCAATACAACTTTTAGCAGTCATGGTTAAAATGTACTGATCTGTCTAAACAAAGACTCATTTTCTTGTTTTTAGTTTTTGTGTAAAACCGGTTGTTTTTTGTGCACAAATCTTATCTATCTTTGTTGCTTTAATAGTGTTCTTTGTAACATTTACTTGATCATGCTCCATCATGATTAGCTCAGCTACAGGAACACTATAGTGATACAGGGATCCCGTAACTTGCATAATCATGATCACGGTGTTTGCAATCCAAAGGTCATGAGTTTTATTCCCAGGGATCAGATATAGACTTGAATGCATTAAGTGTTATTGATAAAAGTGTCTGACTCGTGCAAAATGTACCTGTTTTGTCAATGTGTTGTGTTCAGTGTGCAATATAAGAAATAAATGTCTTAAGGGTGAGTGTGTGTTTGTGTATTGGACATGGTGCAACATGATGTCGGAAGATCTTCACTGATATCAGACATTTCTCTCAGATCATATGAATGCACCGTCTGTTAGATAATCAGAGAAAACAAAATATAAGACCTCTAAAAATGATAATTAAAAAATGTCTCATCTTGGAACAAAGAGAAGTACAGCTGAACCGTGTAGAAGTCTTGCAAAAAATATTCTCCTCCCAACACTCCCTAACTCCTTTCCCATGGTCTTCTCATGAATTGGTTACTTTGTTCTGTCTTGTAACTGTGACGAACTAGCATGTGTCGAAACATAATCACAAAAGTGATTATTCAGTGTGTTTACCTCAATATTTTTTTATCATAAGACCATGTTTGAAGGCCATGTGGCCTAGAAGAGCAACTTAGTATCAATACAGATGCCAACCATGAGCAACTTAAGCTAAAATCTCATTCTTTCCCGTGTGACTTCCTTCACAGTCATGTAGGACATAAGGCCTTCGAAAAACATCTGGTGTTTATAATAATCCAACTATTTCTACAATTGTTTTCTGTGGGATACATAAAATATTTCATCATTCCCCCCTTTGGGACTTTATCAAGTCCCACGCTTATTGCCCTTAGTGCAATCCCACAAGTCCTCCTCTCTCATCCTTCCATCTGTGGACCAAGATTGGTCCTTTTTTCTCTAACAAATGACAGCCTAAGCAAATTTCAGGTATGGGGCCCCAACACAATAACTGTGTGCTCTTTTACGCCTAACCCTTATTTTGCTCTCGCTCTCATAGCTTATTTATCCCTTCACAACCAGTAATTAGTCAACCTGATGCTGTTCTAAAGCCATTTTAGGCTACCTTTTTTTCGGATCACAAAAGATAAAAAAAATGCTTGCACTTGTCCATTTAATAAATTTTAAACTTTTTCAATCTTTTTACAAACATGAAATTATCCCATGCAACTCATTCCATAGTCCAAGTGTTCTGAAGGCATACAGTAGGGTTTGCTGAGAAACAAAATGAAAATGTAATCTATTATTAAGCAAAAATCTCCAGTCATCGCATTCGTGCATTTATACAAGTGCATTTTATGAGTGCACGGCAGTTTGTGCTGGCGCGCCAGGGAAAAGCACACAAGAGAGTCATTTTGAAACATCAAGACAAATAAAATTGACTTGAAACACAATATTTTCTTTACTGAGGTGAATATCTCTGCTCAGAGACAGTCAGACAGTAATATACAGCCTAGAATGCGCGCAAAGAGCACTCCCTCTTATAATCACTAAAAGCTGTCACTCGCTTCAGTTCACTGCGATCTCACGATGTTCTGTTAATAAGCTCTCTGCATTGCACAATCAATCTCTTATTTACATCACATCTACACTTTGTTATAATGAGAGGATTCGAGAGCTTGCAGAACTCAGCAAACTCAGCGTTTTGAGTGGTGATGGATTTAAACTTAAACACTTCTGGTCATTGTGTTCAAGAAATTAAACGATATGTCTGTGATTGGCTACATTGTTCAATGCTGCAAATATGTTTCTGCAATATCAGATGGGGCCCCCTGCTCCTCGGGGCCCTAAGCGGCCACTTACCTCTCTTATTGGTTAAGTTCACCCCTGGCCTATCAGTGCACACCGGAGGAGGATCTTTCCTCACAATTGACCAGAGGAAAGTAAAAGACAAAACACCTCTATAAACTAAACATTCTTGGGGGTAAACAAATAAGTCAAAACCAAGTCAACAATTTGTGTTAAAGCATGTTCATGGAATATTTCCGCCTTGCACATGGTTATTATGGTTATGAAGAATATATCAGTGATTAGACTTACTCCAGTAAATATAAAAATAACAAATGCAGTAGGTAATAATAATACACTGGGGTCCGTTCTTCGTACCTCGCTTATTACATCTGAGATGATGTGAAAGATGCCAGATCTTCTAATCCTGATAACTGATCTCTGGCTAATTTGGTTCTTCAAACGAATTTGCGTATTAGATTAAAATATCTGGATTAAATTGTCTAAGATTACTGCGCGTTCTCGTGTTCCCCAAAAAGGGCAGATGTATCGATACTCGAAACCACGATCAACAAGGCAGTGATTGGCTGGCGGCAAGACAGCAACGTAATGACATCATATCATTAAAAAAGACACCTGACAGAAAAGTTGACAAATTTCTGGACTTTTATAAGGAAACAGCCAAGCGAATAAAACTATATAAATGTTATAATAGATAAATGAAATGTTTTTAATTTATTTGTAATTTTTTTTACATGGTTCCCAATTATTTATATTCACGATTTCTAGCATTTGTGTAGGCTTTACATTTTTACTTCAGTATTGTAATTAGCAATTAATTTAATTTTATCTTTGAAACAGATTTGTTATGTGACAGCATTCATTTCAGTTTCTTAAAGATCATGTTAACTGCATCTCCTGTGCTCCATCAAGCCCCTCCCATAATATCTGTCATTACTCAAATTAATGCACGGCTCAGATTAACTGTATAGCATGTGTGTAAGACTCCAATACAATTATAACGTAATTATTTCATCACTAAGAAATCTTTCAATGAGTAAAACTGACTACACAACATTGTTATCTTATTTTCAAATTCATTTTTAAATTATTTTTATTTAAAATTATTGTCCCTGGACCAGCAGGGTACTCTTATAATAAAGTAGCAGTGGCTGTGACAGATTTTAAGTATCAATTCTGCTTAAAAAGATGCAATCTAATCCTGTTTACATGAAATAAGCCTGCTCCCAAGCAGGTTTAAGTTTACGGACCTGTTGCTATGACAGCAAGTCCAGGATGAGCTTCGAAGAACCAAATGCTAAATCGGCAACAATCAAATCCAGCTAACTGAGTTAGCGACGTACGAAGAACGGACCCCTGGTCTGTCCCACGGTGCCAGAGGAACTCGCAAACAGAGTCTGGACTGCTTTCTGGTGTTGGGGTAGACGCTGGGCGCCAGTTGAGTTTACCCATGCTGGTAAGCACTGAGATGCTCGTCAATCCAGGCTTATTCATTTCTGTAGCACAGTCTCTAGTCTTCCAGTGGCATTTTCCAGTGTTAAGAATTAGTACGTATCATATATATTAAAAATTTGTAAAATGGTTAAGTTAGTCAACATTTAGTTGCAAATGAATGAGAATTAACTGACATGGAGTTGCAAAGATACTTATAGTTAGTAGAATGTCTAAAGTGGACTATCAAAATAAAGTGTAACCAAATATGCTTACTCGGTAGTCTTTTTTTTATTAAAACACTAGTATGTCATCAAAAATAAAATCGTTCTTTTTCTTTGCCCTTTAATTTCTATTTGGATCATCTTCAAGGATTCAAGGATTCTTTATTGTCATTCCATACACGGGGTACATGAAGGAACGAAACTTAGTACCCTGTACTACCTGTAGAAGGATGTAAGAACCGCGGTGCTCAGACCAGCCCGCTTGAGCCTCCTCAAGAAATACAGTCGTTGATTGGCCTTCTTTATTACACTCATGGTATTAGTATGCCAAGTTAAGTCATGGTCGATGTGTATCCCCAGATATTTGAAACTAGGGACGACCTCAACAGATGTTCCTCCGATGCAGAGAGGAGCAGGAAGGCTCCTAACAACTCTCCTAAAATCCACAATCATTTCCTTTGTTTTCTTAGCATTAATGCAGAGATTATTAGCTTTGCACCGAGCCTCCAGTTGCTCAACCTGTGCTCTGTAATTAGTCTCATTGTTACAGGAGATTAGCCCCACCACTGCTATATCATCCGCAAATTTCACTACGTGGTTGTTTGAAAATGTAGCAGTCATAGGTTAGTAAAGAGTAAAGCAGTGGACTCAATACACATCCCTGTGGAGTGCCAGTATTGAGGATAATGGGAGAGGAAGTGATACTGTGGATTCTTGTGGCACGGACAATGACCGGCTTTAAACCTTCACCATCTCCTTACATTCCATTAATCTTTACATTTTACACTTTGATTACCATACTTCTTAAATTATATATGAATGACTTCAGGAAGGGGCTTGTGCCAAAATAGTAAACATAACACCCTCTAACTTCCTGCCTACTGGACGAAAGAAATTTGTCCAGTTCATCGATCCAGCCCAGGACCTACTGGGTATACATTGGTGCAACCAACATCAACTCCAGATCGTCTCACACAGACACATTGATCATCTGTTTGGCTGCTGCATTGGCCAGCACTGATCTAAGGAAAGGCTCAACACAACAGAACAACAACAACACAATAACAACAAATACTACAGCTATTATTATTGTTGTATCTGATTATTACTGCGTAAAGAATAGTGAGAATAGTCTTACGAGAACCAAGTTTCTCTTCTTGGCTTACATCAGAATCCTCTAACATTTTTCTTTACAAATCCTTATTTCTAATTCGTGACTGTTGTTTTGTTTTGCTCTTTCTGTGCTTCTGCATTCATCAATTCACTCTAGAGCCTACGTCGTCTGCTGAAACGCCACTCTCTCGTGAACGTGCATGACAGTTAGGAGAAGATAGAGATTATGGTTTAAAGTTTTAAATATGGATATTTTCTCACAAAAATGCACCGATTCTCTTCTGGAGGCCTTTATTAACCATTCACTGCCATTATAAAGTGTGGAAGAACCAGGACATTTTTTATATTACTCCGATTGTATTCATCTTACAGAAGAAAGTCATATACACCTAGGATGGCTTGACGGTGAGTAAATCATGGGGTAATTTTCATTTTTGGGTGAACTGCACTCTTAAAAATAAAGGTGCTTCACGATGCCATAGAAGAACCTTTTTGTCTAAATGGTTCCATAAAGAACCTTTAACATCTGAAGAAACTTTGTTTCACGAAAGAGATGGTTCTTTAAAGAACCTTTGACTGAATGGTTCTTTGTGGAACCAAAAATGGTTCTTCTATGGCATCGCTGTGAAGAACCTTTTAAGCACCTTTATTTTTAAGACTGTATCCTTTTAAACCTTATCCGTGTGATAGGGGAAAATCACTTTGATGAAGCAAAGATGCCTACATATAATAACAACATACAGTTAATACGGTAATATGTAATGTTTTGTTTGTTACTGAGCCAGGAAGCGGGCACCTGACAAAAGATACAGACTGCATAGCTTCAGCTGACTGAACAACTCAGACCCCAGGACTCGAGAGATGAACTGTGTTGTGTTTCCCAAAATCATCGTAAGCTTATGTTGATCGTAGCTCGTAGATAGAAGGAGAAAAAAAGGGAGAGAGGGCAGAGCCCCAAGAAGAGAGCGGCAGCAAAGAAAAGAGACAGAGCAACAGTTACAATCTTCTTTTATCCCTTCCTTGACCATGTGACTAAAAAGCAAATGTGAGACATTCAAACTGACCTATCAGCAGATTACAGCTTCACCCACTGTGCACAAGGTGTGACAATTAGTAGACCCCCGATGTATACACATGTTGGCCTACAGGCCTTGATTGATATCAGCCAGGAATGCCAAATGGCCCTTTTGTTACTCAAGATATGTTTGGGACAGGAAAGCAGAAGTCTTTGATTATTTTCAACCTTACACTAACTTTGCAAAAAGCACCTGTTGAAGCTGTAACAGCTGAGTGAATGAAGTATCCGGCATTCCACACTTCGTTTTTCAGTTATTTATGTGCATCATCTGGGTATTCAAAGTTCACTATTTCTTGTTGGAATTTTCATTGTGAACACATTACTCACACTATTTAAGCTACAAAACATCATAGAATAGTGCATACAGTAATACACAAATGGCGACACACCTGTGTATTCTATCCAATGACACTGTTTTTGTTACGTAATGATGTCCCTACTCAAAATCATTTAGCAACTTTTAGCAACAAATCAACCTGACCCAACTTTGCTAACATTAGCGGCCATTTGTAAATTTAATAGGTCTGGCTTCCAGTGTGATCCACTTCCAGCTATTTTTAGCTAGTTTTGCTGCTTGATATTGCAAACTGATGTTTCTTGCCATCTTATTTTAATGTACTGTCTTAATTATAAACACACAGGTGTGTAGATCAAACAGTTTTATCATTTTCTGCACTTTGTTATTCTTCTAGTTATTAACTCTAGCACATTCACAGAAAACACCTTCCACATTTAAAAACCAACCAGAAATGTGCATAGCATCTGCATAGGTCCCTCAAGAGGACTTCCTAATGATTGATCTTTTTTTTTACTTTTAGTGTCACTTTCAATAAAAATAAAAGTAATTTAAAACCTGTTAACATGCACCAGGACGCCGGCGCACTGAACGCTCTTTGTTTGCTCATGTCATTGTTTTCAAATAGATAAAATGAAACAAGACAAAATGAATCTACACACAATATATATCATTTTGAAGGTCTAAGCCTCAAGCATCGACGACAGATCGCTGTTTTTCGATAGAAAGCTTATATTTGCTAAATTTGTGTAAGCAGTACACATCAAAACATGTATAAAAAACCGCAGTACATACCAGATTCATCCTGATAACGGCTCTCAAACGTATCCACTGCTGTAAATCCTGGTTTCGTTTCAGAGATAAGGGTCTACTGAACAACATCCCATCGAGCACTTTTAGTCCAAAGAAACAATAACGTTGTAATTTAGATCGTTATTCCTTTGTTTACGTCTCATTTCTTCAGGGAGAGTTATTGTTTGTGTCCGTTATGGAACAAATTACGCTCAAAAACAGCGTCTTGGTGATAAAAAAAAACAGCAATGATGATGAACAACAAATGATTTTGTAGCAGACAATGTCCCAAACAGAACGAGATCATCCCAAAAAAAAAAGTCAAAGATACACGGAAGATTGTTTATTTGAATTCTGGCGCTCCCTCGCGACGGCACGTGACGCACGCTGTGACGCACCTGACATCTGATGGGGCGTAACTTAGCGATCGCTTTTTTGCACAAATAATCCTTTCTTTTTTTTTTTTTACATTTTTCATATATGTTTGCGTGTTTTGTGGGGAATTGCCTGTATCTTACTGACTGTTCACAGATATCAGTGTGAATGCAGTCTATATAAAAGGCCATTATAATGTGATTATTGACTATATTGGGCCATCTGTATGATTAGCATCTGTATGAATGATCGTCAATATGTGATTACTGATATACAGGAGCATCTATATGTCAGGAAATCAGAGTATGTACTTAAGTTATTTTTTATTATTATTGTTTTTTTTTCATCACTGAAAAATTATTCTTATTGTATTTTTCTAGTGCTCAAATAAATCACTTATACGCAGAGGTGTCAAGTAACGAAGTACAAATACTTCGTTACCTTACTTAAGTAGAAAATTTGGGTATACTTTACTGGAGTAATTATTTTTCAGCTGACTTTTTACTTCTACTCCTTACATTTTCATGCAATTATCTGTACTTTCTACTCCTTACTTTTTAAAAATAGCCTCGTTACTCCCATTTCATTCCGGCTTGTTTTCATTCCGGCTTGTCATCGTTAAAAAAAAAAAAAAAAAAAAAAACTATCCAGTATCCAGATAAATCGCGCCATCCGGATAGAGTGAATTTGATTGTGGTTGGATGAGAAGAATAAACACCATTCCGACACACTATTGGTTTGTACGCGATCCATCGCACCTGCACGACTCCACCGAGCAAGGACACCGACAAGGCACTTGAGTATTGCTTTCTCCCCTTTCTTTACTTTTTGTCTAACTTGTACTCATCTAATTTTTAATCAGTTGTACTCACTATGTGCTTTCAAATCTGTACTATCACTACTAACACTCGGAGAGCACGCGCTGTACGTTGGAGGCAGGCCAATCCTAATAATCTACGAACAGTCCCTCTGTCCTCTACTACTTTACTCTCTGTTCCAATTGGTCTTTGGAACTGCCAGTCTGCTGTAAACAAAGCAGATTTTATTCCTTCTATTGCTACCCTTTCCGGTCTCAACCTCATGGCCCTAACTGAGACTTGGATCAAACCTGAGGACACTGCCACTCCTGCAGCCCTCTCCACTAATTTCACTTTTTCCCACACCCCTCGCACGATTGGGAGGGGTGGAGGCACTGGTCTCCTTATTTCAAATGAATGGAAATTTGATCTTCTACCATCTCCTACAGGCAACAGTTCATTTGAATCTCATGCGATTACTATTACTCACCCTGCTAAAATCCACGTTGTAGTTGTGTATCGTCCCCCAGGTCAACTGGGTGACTTCTTGGAGGAGTTGGATGTGTTACTCTCAAACTTTCTTGAAGATGGTACTCCTCTGGTACTGCTCGGTGACTTCAACATCCACCTAGAAAAACCCCAGGCTACTGACTTCAACACTCTTCTCACTTCATTTGACCTCAAACGAGTGTCTACTACGGCTACTCACAAATCAGGTAACCGACTGGACCTCATCTACACACGCTACTGCTCCACTGACAACACATTAGTAACTCCGCTGCACACCTCAGACCACTTCCTCATCACTTCTAACCTCACACTAACTCCTGAAATAGCACACGCTCCTTCGCAGGTCACCTTTCGGCGTAACCTACGCTCACTCTCTCCCTCTCGCCTATCCTCAATGGTTTCATCCGCACTACCTTCACCCTCTCAGTTTTCAGCACTCGACACAAACAGTGCTACTGACGCTCTTTGCTTCACTCTAACATCTTGCTTAGACAACTTTTGCCCCCTTTCATCCAGATCAGCACGCGCTACCCCCTCTGCCCCCTGGTTGTCCGATGTTCTCCGTGAACATCGTGTTAAACTAAGGGCTGCAGAGAGGAAATGGCACAAATCCAAAAACTCTACCGACCTTACTGTGTATCAGTCACACCTCTCTTCCTTCTCTGCAAATGTCTCCACTGCTAAACTGACATACTACCACAACAAAATTAACAACTGTTCCGACTCTCGCGCACTCTTCAAAACGTTCTCTTCTCTTCTCTGTCCACCTCCCCCTCCTCCTTCATCAACTCTTACAGCTGATGACTTTGCAACTTTCTTCACAAATAAAACAAAAACCATCAGTGACCAATTCCTCACACCGCAAACTAATAATAACTTCATAACGACAAATACACAATCTCTCACCTCCTTTTCTCCTCTCTCGGAGACGGAGGTTTCCAAACTCATCCTTTCCAATCATCCCACTACTTGTCCGCTAGATCCTATCCCCACTCACCTCCTTCAAGCCATTTCTTCTTCGGTCGTACCTGCTCTTACTCACATTATCAACACCTCGCTTAACACTGGTACATTTCCCACAGCATTTAAGCAGGCTCGGGTAAGCCCACTGCTTAAAAAACCTGCTCTAAATCCAGCATTTTTAGAAAACTACAGACCGGTATCCCTTCTTCCATTCATTGCAAAGTCACTTGAGCGAGTTGTGTTCAACCAACTCTCTCTGTTTCTTGCACAGAACAACATTCTGGACAACAACCAATCTGGCTTCAGAAGTGGACACTCAACTGAGACTGCCCTACTCTCGGTTACAGAGGCCCTGAGACTGGCAAGAGCAGCTTCCAAATCCTCTGTACTCATCTTGCTGGATCTGTCTGCTGCCTTTGACACAGTTAACCACCAGATCCTCATGTCCATCCTCAGAAAGATGGGCATCTCAGGAACCGCCCTCCTGTGGTTCGAGTCTTACCTCTCCGATAGGTCCTTCAGGGTGTCTTGGAGGGGTGAGGTTTCAAAGTCACAACTTCTTGCTACTGGAGTTCCTCAAGGCTCAGTGCTTGGACCACTTCTCTTCTCCATCTACATGTCGTCATTAGGACTGGTTATTCAGAAGCATGGCTTTTCCTACCACTGCTATGCTGATGACACTCAACTCTACTTCTCATTCCAACCAGATGATCCGACGGTAACAGATCGCATTGCAGCCTGTCTGAGTGACATTTCTAGCTGGATGATGGACCATCACCTTCAGCTCAATCTTGCTAAGACAGAACTGCTCGTGTTCTCTGCCAACCCATCACTTCACCACAACTTCTCTATACAGCTGGGTTCATCAACCATAACTCCTTCCAGGACTGCCAGGAACCTTGGAGTTGTGATCGATGATCAGTTAAGCTTCACGGACCATATTGCTACAACGGCCCGGTCCTGCAGATTTGCCTTATACAACATTAGGAAGATTAGGCCCTTCCTGCAAGAGCAAGCTGCACAACTCCTTGTCCAAGCTCTTGTTCTCTCCAGACTGGACTATTGTAA
>JALXFT010000994.1:22500-32083 GCA_023376895.1 Aspiorhynchus laticeps | reverse complement strand
GACATGGTTTTTTGGGTGTTAAATAATGGTGCAAATACCAGTAATTTGACGAGCGCAGATGTTAGTAAATCTCATTGCGTGATTCATTTTAATATTCTTTTCCAATAAGTTTTGCATCTGAAAGGATAACTCCTACAAATGCATATTGAATAAAATCAGGTGCAAAAATAACTGCGTCCTCGCCTTTTCAGCGCTAATTCTTTAGTAAATCCTGACAGTACTGTTTTAAATCCAAAAGATGGTTTTCGCTGGCGTGAGCTGATGGTAAAACTGGCTCCTAATGTCTACAATGTGAGTTTATCAGACCTGATCAGACTGAGAGGACAGAAGTGTGACAGTTACAACTACTACAGTATTTATGGTAGTCCTGTTTGGTAGGGTGAGTACGGTAGTCTCTAGCCTCACGTCCTTTATAAATGGCATGGCATTGGCTTTGGAGGAATGGCGGCATGCATGCTGAACGCCAGATTGGTGGCTGTGATTTTCTTTATTGGAAACAGCGATGATGTGCCAATGTTTGTGCCAGCTTTGGAAAACAATTGATGTAGCTGTTGATAGACGGCAATGAGGGTTTGTGCCATAGTTGGAAAACTGTTGTCGTAGCTGGGACTAGGAGCTGGCCTGTGTCACTGTTTTGAATTATTATTTAAGTCCGATGTAAAGTATTGCATATTTGCACTCGAGAAATTGGGGGGTGTTCAACCCTTCTTGTTTCAACTTGCTACCAACCAAGCCTATTTTATCTGTTTTAGAACTTTTGTTGAGTTGTTAATAAATTACGATTATATGAATGATTTGAGTGGAGTAATTCATTATTGGTCATAGATAGGCTTTACAGTTTGGCGTCACGAACAGGATCTTTAATTGGTGGCAAGTTGATATAGAGTAAGGTGAGGTTACAAAACAGTGACATAGGCTGAAGAGTCGAGGAGCGTGGACCAGGAGACACGGGACTTCAGTGAAACTGCTTGGGATATAAAGACTGTTGTTGTATGACTGATTTTCAAACGATGGAGCAAGAGCTTGCTGCGCTACAGGAAAGGTTGGTTAAGGAAAAAGCTGCGATGGACGAACTAAAACAAAGGAATGAAGTGTTGACTGCCCAGTTACAACAAGCAACAACAACAACAGACCCGTTGGAAACTTCACATTCGCCTTCAGATGTAGGCCCGGCTTCTTCAGCGGCCTCGTCAGTTTCCACAAGTAACGTTATAACATCTGTTGAAGTGATTTATGTGCCTAAAGATAAAAAGATGTTAATGTTTTCTGGTGATCCAGGTACTATCTCCTATTATGATTGGGTTGATGAAGTGCAGAACTCTATGAATTACCGACAATATAGGGAAAGAGAACAGGCAGCTTTTCTCTATGATCATTTGGAGGGGGGAGCTAAACAAGAGATAAGATATAGCACACTTGAGGTACGTAGGAGCCCTACATTGATTTTAGAGGTTTTAAAGGATGCGTATGGTCATCCTTATTCTCTGACTGCTTCTCAAAAGCGTTTTTTTGATAGAAAACAGAAGGCAGGTGAGGGGTTGCGGGAATTTTCTCATTCATTGTTATCTTTGGCAGGGGATATAAATCGTTGTAATGGAGGAGTGGAGTTGTGTGGGGAGCAGACAATAAGAAATCAGTTTGTAGAGAATGTAAGAGACTCTTCGCTTCGTCGAGAATTAAAACGATTAATTAGACAAGATCCAAATATAAAATTTTCAGCATTGCGTAGAGAAGCTATGCTGTTTTGGGAAGAAGATAATGTGTCTGATAGAGCTCCCTATAATCTAGCACCAGAAAGTACAGCAGCTGAATGCTCTGGTATTACTACAACAAATAATTCTGTTGACCCTGATCCTTTTCTTCTTGAACTTAGAGATGCAATGAGGAAGCAGGAGGAGAAGTTAGAGGAACTTGCACAGCAGGTAGCAAGACTTCAAGTTTCTGAAGGGAGACGGGGGCGTAGGCCAAGGCAGGAACCCAGGTATGATTCAGCAGGAAGACCTATTTGTTTTAGATGTCAGGGAGTAGGACATATTGCACGATTTTGTTTAAATGTGAATACTGTCAGTGACAATGGTCGTCAAGTAGTATCATCTGAGTTGACTAGGGGGACAGCTGTTCAAACTACTATGCAACAGGGAAACGAATTCCCTCTGTAGTTAAGAGCCAGACTACGGGAGGGGAACAGTTGGGCTCAGATGATTTCACCATTTCATGGGAGAAAGTATTCCATGCACTTACAGGACCTACACCAGTTGTGGATGTGTACATGGGTGGAGTATGTGTTCCATCTATGATAGATACAGGTTCTATGGTCACCATTATAACCAAGAGTTTTTTTAGGGAACATTTTGAGTGTAAAGGGGAGGATGTTCTAAAAGAATGCGGGTGGCTGTCTTTAAAAGCAGCAAATGGTCTTTCTATACCATACTTGGGTTATTTGGAACTTGATGTTAAAATTATGGATAAGGTCCTGCCACAGCGTGGCGTCTTGGTGGTGAAAGATCCAACAGACTCTGTAACAAAGTTGAAGAGAAAAACTGTCCCAGGATTGGTGGGCATGAACATAATAAAGGATTGCAGTGAAATGCTGTCTGGTTCTTTTAAGGAAATGTCACCTGGACTGTGTGCTCAAGTGTACCAGGGCTTTGCTAAAGTGATGGCCCTTCACCGGTACTGGTACCTGCAGGCTCTATGTGTTTGGTTCCTGCTACAGGTTTTCAGAACACTCATGGTTCAGATTATATCGCTTTGGTCGAGGGGTTAGAGGTAGATGAAGGTATTTTACCTGGGTCCCTGATGGTATCTCCAGGTTTGGTGAAGGTTCAGGGCGGTCAGTTAGCGGTTCCTATTGTAAATGCTGGGGCTTTAGATATTAGTTTGGCCCCTCATATACGTCTGGCACGTTTGCATGTAGCTGAGGTAGTAGCAGGAGGTTTAAAGTCTATTTCTTTTCGAAATAGCGGTCCCGGGGAGGTTCAAATTTTATTAGGGTCCGAAGAGGCTTTGGTTTTGAGTCAAGAGGTTAGATCTACCTTTTTACATGATTTTCAATTTGAATGCCCTTTTTTGGAAAGTCAACAGATAGTTCAGGTTAAAGCATTACTGAATGATTATGCTGATGTGTTTGCTCTCAGTGATAATGATTTAGGGTGCACCTCAATTATACAGCATGAGATACCAGTCACTGATGATGTACCAGTTCGTCAGCGTTATCGCCGCCTGCCACCAAGCCAATATGAAGAGGTGAAGGATCATATTAGACAGCTTTTGGAGCAAGGTATTATTAGTGAGAGCTGTAGTCCATATTCCTCACCTTTGGTGATTGTAAAGAAAAAAGATGGCAATATGCGGATGTGCGTGGACTATCGACAGTTAAATTTAAAGACAAGAAAAGATGCATATCCACTTCCTAGGATAGAGGAGTCACTTGATGCGCTTAGCGGGGCCCAGTGGTTTTCAACCTTGGACCTCGCTAGTGGTTATAATCAAGTGGGGGTTGCTGAGAAGGACAGACAAAAGACAGCTTTTTGTACTCCGTTTGGTCTGTATCAGTTTAATCGTATGCCTTTTGGGCTTTGTAACGCTCCTGGAACATTTCAGCGCCTTATGGAGAGAATTTTAGGTGATCAACATTTTCAGTCTTTGCTTCTCTATTTAGATGACGTGGTTGTGTTCTCGTCATCTTTTGAACAACATCTTAGTCGTCTTAAGTTAGTTCTCTCACGTTTTAGGGAGTGTGGCCTAAAAGTAAAATGGAGTAAGTGTTCCCTTTTTCAGCGCCAAGTGTCTTACCTGGGACATGTGATATCTGCCGAGGGGGTTGCAACAGATCCTGAGAAAACCCGGGTGGTGGCCCAATGGCCACGACCAGGTACAGTAACAGAACTTAAATCTTTTTTGGGTTTTGCAGGATATTATAGGCGATTTGTGGGAAAATTTTCTCAGTTGGCAGCACCCCTGCATGCCCTTGCAGCATTGGCTACACCAAAGGCAGGTAAATCAAAGACCGCTAGAGTGTCACTTGGTGAATTGTGGGGTTCTGAGTGTGAATCAGCTTTCCAGGTATTAAAAGAAAAGCTAGTTACTGCCCCGGTACTTGGCTATGCAGATTTTACAAAACCCTTCTATTTAGAAATTGATGCTAGTCATCATGGCTTGGGAGCAATTTTGTCCCAAGAAGGGCAAGGGGGAAGAAGACCGATTGCATATGCAAGTCGTGGGTTAAGGCCATCTGAGCGGAACATGGAGAATTACAGTGCCATGAAGTTAGAGCTGTTGGCATTGAAATGGGCAGTCACAGATAAGTTTTGTGACTATTTGTTACGGATAATAATCCGTTGAGCCATCTGCAGACTGCCAAGTTTGGTGCCATTGAGCAGAGGTGGGTCTCTGAGCTGGCTAGATTTGATTTTGAAATTCATTATAGGCCAGGGCGTCAAAATGGGGGGGCGGATGCATTGTCACGACGAACCCAGTTAATGGCTAAACCTGCATTTGGGGGGGACATTTTTAATCAAATTCCAGAGAAGGGTCATACAGTGATGGTTAACGAGCAGACAACCACATGTAGTTTCCCTGTGTTTTCACCTGCAGTGTGGGCAGCTCAACAGCAGGCCGACCCCATTATTGCAAGATTTCTTGTGTATTGGAGTCAGCGAGTAAAACCTGGCAGGTTGGCGAGAGCTAAAGAGGATGGTAAGACCTTGGAACTCCTGCGGCAATGGGAGAAGTTGGTAGAGGAGGAAGGAGTTTTGTATCACCAATTTGTGGATACTAGACAAGGCCAGATTAAACAGGTGCTCCTACCCCAGAGTTTGAAGGAGGAAGTCCTCCGTGGGTTGCATGATGAACATGGGCATCAGGGTGTAGAACGCACTTTTAAGCTGGTAAGAGCAAGATGTTATTGGCCAGGAATGTTTCAAGATATTGAAACTTATTGTAAGCAATGCGAGAGCTGTATTGTGGCAAAAGCCCCAGTGCCAAAGTTAGTAACTGAAATGGGTAGTTTGTTAGCCAGAAGACCCTTTGAAGTGGTAGCTATGGATTTCACTGTTTTAGAACCCTCTAGTGATGGTAAGGAGAATGTCTTAATTTTCACTGACGTGTTTTCGAAATTTGTGGTTGCGGTACCTACCCCAGACCAAAAGGCAGTGACGGTGACAAGATCTCTTGTTAGGGAATGGATTCACAAGTATGGGGTCCCCCAACGAATTCATTCAGATCAGGGGAGATGTTTTGAGGCGGAGGTTGTCCGAAACTTGTGTAAAATGTATGGGATTAGGCAAAGTCAAACTACCCCCTATCACCCTCAGGGCAATGGTCAATGCGAGAGGTTCAATCGAACTCTGCATAATTTGTTAAGAACTCTCTCACCATCGAAGAAAAGAAGATGGGTTGAATATTTACCAGAAGTAGTTTTTGCTTATAATACAACGGAACATGCAAGTACTGGTTATAGCCCATATTTTTTGGTTTTTGGACAGTCGCCAAAGTTACCAGTCGACATTTTGTTTGGGGTAACCCAGCCAGATGTTACAGAGACAGTTGATGAATGGGTGGTGGGGCATCAGGAGCGATTTAACAATAAACATAATACATATTAATATGGTGGGGCATCAGTATGCTGCTGAAGTTAGGAAGAGACAGATTGGGCCACCTTCATTACAGAGTTCTTTGCAGGTGGGTCAATTGGTTTATCGTAGGAACCACAATTTTTCAGGAAGGCATAAGATTCAGGATTTGTGGATGCCTACGCCCTTCAAAGTGATAGCTCAGCCAGATGACACTAAAGCTGTGTATACAGTTGCTCCTGTGGATGGATTTTGTCCACCAAAGAATGTTCATAGAACGGAATTGAGGCCGTGTGGCCCAGGGGTAGTAGGGGCATTTCATCAGGATGTTCAGAGTCCTGGTGAGGTAGTCTCTGATAGTGAATCCGATGAAGCATGGGTTGTTATGGGAGAGGCCCCAACTGAATCCTTGCAGAGGGTGGGAAATCAATCTGAACCAGAGTTATGTAGTGAACCAGATGTGGATCTAGATGGTTCAGAAGAATCTCAAATGTGTGAAGCCACTCAAGTACCTCCAGTCCAGTTGCGGCGGTCTAGTAGGGCAACACCAGGGAGGCATTCTAACCCATTTAATCTACCCAGATCTGTTGGGTCTAATGGGGAAGATAGTGGGGTTTTAGAGTAGACCATTGCTGATAAAGGACGTTGGGCTTTTGACATTATCTGGAAAAGTGTGGGGATTTTTGTTTGCTTTTTATTTTTTTGTGTGTAGGTGGTTGGTAAAATGAAATATAAGATCATCGGGGCGATGATCAGTGGTGGGGGCGGTGAATGTGACAGTTACAACTACTACAGTATTTATGGTAGTCCTGTTTGGTAGGGTGAGTACGGTAGTCTCTAGCCTTACGTCCTTTATAAATGGCATGGCATTGGCTTTGGAGGAATGGCGGCTTGCATGCTGAACGCCAGATTGGTGGCTGTGATTTTCTTTATTGGAAACAGCGATGATGTGCCAATGTTTGTGCCAGCTTTGGAAAACAATTGATGTAGCTGTTGATAGACGGCAATGAGGGTTTGTGCCATAGTTGGAAAACTGTTGTCGTAGCTGGGACTAGGAGCTGGCCTGTGTCACTGTTTTGAATTATTATTTAAGTCTGATGTAAAGTATTGCATATTTGCACTCGAGAAATTGGGGGGTGTTCAACCCTTCTGGTTTCAACTTGCTACCAACCAAGCCTATTTTATCTGTTTTAGAACTTTTGTTGAGTTGTTAATAAATTACGATTATATGAATGATTTGAGTGGAGTAATTCATTATTGGTCATAGATAGGCTTTACAGAAGTGTTCTGAGCCGAAGTGTGACAGCAGCTCCACCTGAAACAACACAACATTACACTTATCCATGTGTGTTTAAACCAGTGTTAGCTTCAATGCTCAGAGATCACCAGACCAGATCTAATAAACCAGGCTGAGATCAGACGAGAGGAAACACACATCTTCTGTGATGTAACGCAGGAGGGTCAGACGCTAGCTGCAATGCTAATGCTAACACCATCTGAAGCATCTGTGTAGCGGCGGCGAATGCGTCTTAGCTGGAGGGATCGAGCATCTATAAAGTGCTATGAACCATGGGCTTTACCGTCTGTTGAGAAAAGTGCTTTTACAGTAAGTGTTAAATCACAGAAGATGGGTTTCGGTCCTATTATGCTCTTTTACAAAGTCTTGATGTTGTTTTGGGGGTGTACTAGAACATGCTCTCTCGCTTGGTGGTTTGAAAATCGCATTATTTTTCACATTATTTACATTATTACAATACCTTCCTCCCCAGCCTGACACAAACGACTCGATTAGTTCCAGGTTTGATAAAGCCCCGCCTTCCGAGAAGCTAAATGTGTTGTGATTGGTTAGCTGTCCCAGTGCGTTGTGATTGGAGAACAGCTTAGACGGTGTATTGCCCCGCCCCTTAAAGCAGCAAGTTCATCAATATTGCCATCAATTCAGACCTCGAGAATATTGAGGATCGCGCAGAACCTTTGCACGCACGGATATTACAAGACATATTAAAGTGGTAATGTTTTTTTTTGGCTAAATCAGGTTTTAGATAGAATGTCAACAACTGCTTAAAAATAACTGCATTGACTATGTACAGATAAGTGCAATGGTAATATGTATTATGTTTATTGTTCTTTAATTCTAACATTATAACATGAATATGAACACCTGAATTAACTGTTCAAGGCATTTGCGTTCACTTTAATAACAGCCAGATGTGTCGAAACTACACTCAGCAGGAATGAGGAACCTGTTTTACAGACTCAGAGACGCCTGTTTTGCACACGTCACTCAAACACAGAACCAGGAAACAGGAATCACATGAGTTCAGGGAAAGAGAAACTGAAAGTGTGGCTGAGCTGTTGTGTGTTCGTGTCTCTGTACTCACGCAGTAAAATGGCAGAAGCCAGAATTTCAATGGATCAGAATGAGTTCTTGTGTCCGGTGTGTCTGGATCTCCTGAAGGATCCAGTGACCATCCAGTGTGGACACAGTTACTGTAAGAGCTGTATTACAGACTGCTGGGATCAGGAGGATGAGAAGAGAGTCTACAGCTGCCCTCAGTGCAGACAGACCTTCAGTCCAAGACCTATTTTAGGTAAAAACACCATCTTGGCTGAAATGGTGGAGAAACTGAAGAAGACTAAACTCTCTGCTGACTGTGACGCTGGAGCTGGAGATGTGCCGTGTGACGTCTGTACTGGAAGAAAATACAAAGCCGTCAAGTCCTGTCTGGTGTGTCTAGAGTCTTACTGTCAAACTCATTTTGAGCGCCACGAGGAGTTTCATTCACGTAAACCACACAAAGTGACTGAAGCCACTGGACGACTGCAGGAGATGATCTGCCAGAAACATGAGAAGCTCCTTGAGGTTTTCTGTCGCACTGATCAGAAATGTATATGTGTGCTGTGTACAATGGATGAACATAAAAACCACGACACTGTGTCAGCTGCAGCACAGAGGACAGAGAAACAGGTATTTAACACTAGATTTAATATGTGTTTCATATGTGTTTATATCAGCACTATATTATCAGCTTACAGCATTCACACAGCACACGACAGCAGAAATGACCAGCAGCTGCAAGAAGAGTTTCACTGTTCGCTGAAAATGCACCATAAACCTTTATCAAGACAGTCTTCCAGCTTTGATTAAGCGACATAAAATAATGTAGTGAACTATTTACCTGTTCTTTGACAAAATATACATCTGTCAGGAATAGAGAAAGTTAAACACAGTGAAAAACACACACACTGTCTCAGTAAATCTGGAACCAGATGATTTCAGTGATTTACAGTCATGTACAATGATCACTGATCCTCCTCTGGAGTTTGAACCTATAGCCATTAGTTATCAGTTCAGATAATTAGCCTTTAAACCGCCTCACCCTACTTTTCCTGGATTCATCTGTTCACATGATGATTTAGTGCCAGTAGTTTTCTGTGAGATTCACTATCATCTGTTTGTCCTGCAGAAGCAGCTGAAGGAGACGCAGAAGACGCTCCAGCAGAGAATCCAGCAGAGAGAGAAAGATCTCCAGCAGCTGAGAGAGGCTGTGGTGTCTCATAAGGTGAGTCTGGAGAAGAAGAGAAGTTTGTCTCAGTCTCAGTTCAGACTCACTGAAGCCTGAATCACTGTGTGTCCTAACAGCGCTCTGCACAGACAGCAGTGGAGGACAGTGAGAGGATCTTTACTGAGCTCATCCGCTCCATTGAGAGAAGCCGCTCTGAGCTGATACGGCTGATCAGAGATCAGGAAAAGCAAGCAGTGAGTCGAGCTGAAGGACGACTGGAGCGACTGGAGCAGGAGATCAATGATCTGAGGAGGAGAGACGCTGAGCTGGAGCAGCTTTCACACACACAGGATCACATCCAGTTCCTGCAGGTAACACAGATCTAGAAGAACAGCATCATAGTGGACTTGAGCAGATCCTGCGGGTAACACAGATCTAGAAGAACAGCATCATAGTGGACTTGAGTGAAAGTTATCAATTATGATGAATCTAATCATAGCCTTT
>JALXFT010000994.1:0-17500 GCA_023376895.1 Aspiorhynchus laticeps | reverse complement strand
GTTACTAGCATTTTTATGAAAATCATAAGTCTGATCAGTTATAGATATAGCACCCCGGCGAGATCAGTCTGAAGATCTGGACTGAGTTTGGAGTCTGTAGAGTTAAAGCTCTCGGAGGAGCAGCAGTCAGAAATTTAGTCTCAGAAGAATAATAATAATAATCAGAAGAAGAAGTTTAAATAGGATTTCAGTAAGTTAGGGTTCAAGCCAACTTAATAAGACAAAAATCATGCTTTGATGAATTATGATTATGACATAACAGGTTGAAATTATGACATAAAAAAAGCAAAAATGATTTATGCCATAACTATGACTTTGTCATGATTATGAATGTTCTATAATTATAAAACTCACTGAGTGTGTTCATGTTCTTCTGTAGAAGGAGAAAGAAGAGTTTTATAACTGATGATGTAAATGATGATTAGCACAGATATCTGCTCATCTGTACTGAGACACTGATGATACACTGAACATGAAGAGTTCAGATACATGAAAAGATCAAACAGATTCATAATTCCTGATTCTGATGTGTTTTATCTCCATCAGATTCCCATCAGCTCACTCTGGATCTGAACACAGTGAATAAACACCTCCGTCTGTCTGAGAGCAACAGAGTGATTACTGACACTGAGACAGTTCAGCCGTATCCTGATCATCCAGACAGATTTGATGTGTGGCAGGTGTTGTGTAGAGAGAGTGTGTGTGGACGCTGTTACTGGGAGCTGGAGTGGAGTGGAGCTGTTGTGTGTATATCAGTGTCATATAAGAGCATCAGCAGGAAGGGAGGAGGTGATGAGTGTGAGTTTGGAGCTAATGATCAGTCCTGGAGTTTGTACTGCTCTCCCTCCAGATACTTATTCTATCACAATAACATACAGACTGATTGTCACGAATCCAGACCACGAACTTCCAGCCACTCACCTCTAGAGGTCACTCACCCACCACTTGGACTTTCACACCGTCACAGATCACACTAAGGACTACATTTCCCAGCATCCACTGCACCCACACAGCTGTTCACCATTTATCCCGCACGCACCTGCAAACAATCACGCAATCACCATCACCCAATCACACGCACACACAAGCACTATAAATACCATGGACATTCATTCACACGCTGCCGAGTATTGTTAGCCAGTCTACTTACCAAGCGTTTTCCCAGTTTCCTAGTTTCCCGAGTTTGATTTCCTGTTTCCTGATTCCTGCCCGTGTTCCTGGTTTCTTCTCTCTGCCTAGCCCTCTGGATACTGTTCGCCGATCGCCGACCCACGCTTGCCCACGGATTATTCTCTGCCCTGTCTTCATCGTACCTGTTTGCTCCTGTCTGACCCTGCCTGTGTGACCATGTTTAATAATAAAGCCTTGCGAATGGATCCACCTGTCTCACGTCTCGTCAAACCCATAACAGAATACTCGGCCAAACAAGGATCCAGCGGCTTTTCACATGGATATTGGCCAGGTATGGACATTGCACGAATGCTTTTGCACCTCGAGCAGGGCTCGCTACCACTCGAGGATTATGTACAGGACTATTTAGATCTCGCCCATCTCTCTGATCTGCCAGACTGTGTACTCATAGACTTCTTTTGTGACGGCATTAACCAGCCGCTCAAGTCACAGCTAATCCGTGAGGGTCCCCGTTCATCTCTCAGTCAGTTCTTGGACTATGCTTTGCTATGTGTTGGCTCTTCGTTCACTGTGGGGATCGCGGAGGAACGAGACACCGCACCCAATTGTGTGGACACAGCCACGCTAGATCACGCTCACAAAATGGCGGCAACAACAACACCCCATAGCGTCATTGCTGCCAATCACAAGCCAAGTCAAGTCACCGCTGCTGTTAAAGAGTCAAGTCAAGTCACCGCTGCTGTTAAAGAGTCAAGTCAAGTCACAGCCGATGTTAAAAGATCAAGTCGAGCTACAGTTGATCGTCACAAGTCAAGCAAAGCCACAGTTGGTCGTCACAAGTCAAGCAAAGCCACAGTGGATCGTCACAAGTCAAGCCAAAGCACAGTTGATCATCTCAAGTCAAGCCAAGCCACCAGTGATTTCCGTGAGTCAAGCCAAGCCACAGTTGATCGTCACAAGTCAAGCCAAGGCACAGTTGATCATCCCAAGTCAAGCCAAGCCACCAGTGATCTCCGTGAGTCAAGCCAAGCCACAGTTGATCGTCACAAGTCAAGCCAAGGCACAGTTGATCGTCACGTGTCAAGCCCAGCCGCCAGTGATCTCCGGGAGTCAAGCCAAAGCACAGTTGATTACCACAAGTCAAGCCAAGCCACAGTTGATTGTCACGTGTCAAGCCAAGCCACCTGTGATCTCCGTGAGTCAAGTCAAGCCACAGATGATCTGCATGAGTCACGCCCTGCCTCAGCTCTCCAGCCAGAGTCACGCCCTGCCTCAGCTCTCCAGCCAGAGTCACGCCCTGCCTCAGCTCTCCAGCCAGAGTCACGCCCTGCCTCAGCTCTCCAGCCAGAGTCACGCCCTGCCTCAGCTCTCCAGCCAGAGTCACGCCCTGCCTCAGCTCTCCAGCCAGAGTCACGCCCTGCCTCAGCTCTCCAGCCAGAGTCACGCCCTGCCTCAGCTCTCCAGCCAGAGTCACGCCCTGCCTCAGCTCTCCAGCCAGAGTCACGCCCTGCCTCAGCTCTCCAGCCAGAGTCACGCCCTGCCTCAGCTCTCCAGCCAGAGTCACGCCCTGCCTCAGCTCTCCAGCCAGAGTCACGCCATGCCTCAGCTCTCCAGCCAGAGTCACGCCATGCCTCAGCTCTCCAGCCAGAGTCACGCCATGCCTCAGCTCTCCAGCCAGAGTCACGCCATGCCTCAGCTCCCCAGCCAGAGTCACGCCACGTCACAGCTGACCAGGCAGAGTCACGCCACGTCACAGCTGACCAGGCAGAGTCACGCCACGGCACAGCTGACCAGCCAGAGTCACGTCACGTCACAGCTGACCAGCCAGAGTCACGTCACGTCACAGCTGACCAGCCAGAGTCACGTCACGTCTCCGCTCCTCAGCCAGAGCCTCTCCACGTCTCAGCTCCTCAGCCAGAGCCTCTTCACGTCTCAGCTCCTCAGCCAGAGCCTCTTCACGTCTCAGCTCCTCAGCCAGAGCCTCTTCACGTCTCAGCTCCTCAGCCAGAACCTATCCCACCCAGAGACTCAAGGTCAGTCCTTCAAGTTCCCCGGTTGATATCCAGCGTGAGAGATGCACCGCTGGTGTCTGCACGCGCTGCTGGTATCCCCAAATCCACTCACCTTGGCCCTCCTACTCCTGAACTGATTTCCCTGTCGGAAGCGCTTCCCATGATAGGGGTCGCTCTATGTTGCATTTGGGCTGCGTACACCACTATTGGACTGCCTGAGGTAGCAACGCCCACTGTAATGTCTCCAGAGGTGACAGCACCTGCTGCAGCACCTTCTGAAACAGTGGTGCTCGTTTCAACTCCTTGCAAGGTGGTGGCGCCCAGCAACGTACTCTCACTCGGTCAGGTTACCACCGTAGAACCTCCAGAGGTGGCGGCATTAGCTGCAGAACCTCCAGAGGTGTCGGTGGTATCCTCCAATGTACTCTCACTCTGTCCTGTCACGGCTAAGGAGGCCGTCTATGAACTCTTGCCCTGTCCTGCCCCGGCCATGGAGGCCGTCTATAAGCTCACGCCCTGTTCTGTCACGGCTGAGAAGGCCGCCTGTGAACTCTCGCCCTGTCCTGTCCCGGCCAAGGAGGCCGTCTATGAACTCTTGCCCTGTCCTGTCCCGGCCAAGGAGGCCGTCTGTGAACTCTCGCCCTGTCCTGTCCCGGCCAAGGAGGCCGTCTATGAGCTCTTGCCCTGTCCTGTCCCGGCCAAGGAGGCCATCTATGAGCTCTTGCCCTGTCCTGCCCCGGCCATGGAGGCCGTCTATAAGCTCACGCCCTGTTCTGTCACGGCTGAGAAGGCCGCCTGTGAACTCTCGCCCTGTCCTGTCCCGGCCAAGGAGGCCGTCTATGAACTCTCGCCCTGTCCTGTCCCGGCCAAGGAGGCCGCCTGTGATTCCCAGATCTGCTCTGCCACGGCTCCTGAGACTAGGAAGGCTCTCCCTGTCTTGTCTGTCTCTGTTCTCCCAATGTTGTCTGTTTCTGCTCTCCCTGTGTTGTTTGTCCTTGTGCTTCTCTACTTCCAGGTGCTGTCAGGGCTACCTGCCCAGTCTGCTTCCCTGTGGTGGTCTCTGGTCCCATCTGTTCCGCCCTGGTGGGTTTCGGGTCCATCTGCTCCGCTCTGGTGGGTTCTGGTCCCGTCTGTTCCGCCCTGGTGGGTTCCGGGTCTGTCCGCCCCGCCCTGGGGGGCTCCAGCTCCGTCCGCTCCGCCCTGGCGGGCTCCAGCTCCGTCCGCTCCGCCCCGGCGGGCTCCAGTCCCGTTCGCTCTGCCCCGGTGGGCTCCAGGTCCGTCCGCCCCGCCCTGGTGGGCTCCAGCTCCGTCCGCTCCGCCCTGGCGGGCTCCAGCTCCGTCCGCTCCACCCTGGATCATAGGAGCGTCTGGAAGCCGCTCTTTGGGGGGGGGCTATGTCACGAATCCAGACCACGAACTTCCAGCCACTCACCTCTAGAGGTCACTCACCCACCACTTGGACTTTCACACCGTCACAGATCACACTAAGGACTACATTTCCCAGCATCCACTGCACCCACACAGCTGTTCACCATTTATCCCGCACGCACCTGCAAACAATCACGCAATCACCATCACCCAATCACACGCACACACAAGCACTATAAATACCATGGACATTCATTCACACGCTGCCGAGTATTGTTAGCCAGTCTACTTACCAAGCGTTTTCCCAGTTTCCTAGTTTCCCGAGTTTGATTTCCTGTTTCCTGATTCCTGCCCGTGTTCCTGGTTTCTTCTCTCTGCCTAGCCCTCTGGATACTGTTCGCCGATCGCCGACCCACGCTTGCCCACGGATTATTCTCTGCCCTGTCTTCATCGTACCTGTTTGCTCCTGTCTGACCCTGCCTGTGTGACCATGTTTAATAATAAAGCCTTGCGAATGGATCCACCTGTCTCACGTCTCGTCAAACCCATAACACTGATCTCCATGTGAAGCCCATCAGCAGCAGAATAGGAGTGTTTGTGGATCACAGTGCAGGAACTCTGTCCTTCTACAGCGTCTCTGACACAATGAGCCTCATCCACACAGTCCAGACCACATTCACTCAGCACCTCTATCCTGGGTTTAGTGTTTGGTATGAATCATCAGTGAAACTGTGTTGATGAATCAGAATAGACTGATGAGAGATTCTACCCATAATGCTTTGAGCTGCATGATAAATCAGTAACAGTGAGATGTTATAGAGTCTCTTCTTTTCTTTGTGTTGATGATGGAAATCACTTTTAGTTAAGCATTTAGCTAATACTAATATATATTATTATTAATGATTAATGAATATTGTCATGTTTAATAAATTCATTTTAATTATATTTGAATGTGTTATCTCTGTTTTCTTACTGATATAATTAAATCTTCTACCCACTTGATGAACAAAGGTGATGTGTTTTATTCCTCCTCTGTGCAGATCCTCCGAAGACAAATCAAGCTCGTTATAGTTTCTTCTGTCACTCTTAAGGTCTTTCCACACCGAGCGCGATGCGATTGTTCTGCTTCTGCTATTTCACGCCTGCACGCTAGGTGGCGCCAAACAACAATGCATTTCTTCTTCATGTAGCGTTTGTATCTCGTGTGGTTTACATCGTCCGCTGCTCAATATACAGCATTAAATTAAGATAAATAACTTGTGTTTCTTCATCAGAAACACACAGTATCCATAATGCTCACAAGAATACATCTGAAATAATTAGAGGTACAATTATCATCAAGATACATTGAAAATGTATGTAATTATTAAAGCTGCAGTCTGTAAGTTTTGTCGCTCTAGCGGTTAATAAACAGAACTGTGTGTGTGTTGCAGAAGAACATTGTAGCCGGATCTACTTCTCTCTGGGCACGTACACACTGCAGCTAAATTCGGTTGTCAGTTCACCTTTTACTCCTTAATCGCGTTCTGTACACACATAATTCACTAAAATACGAGCGTCACAAACGCATTCCACAACCGCATTAACTCCCAAAAAATACAGGTAGTGACAACCGCATTTACAGAAATTCTACGCAGTGTGTACGGAACTGAACTGAACAACTAGTTGTTAATGATGACGTCACGAGAAGCGCGCCAATATGTGTGTGTTTACCTCAGATCTGACAGGATGGCGGAGAGAGGTGTATTGTGGACCGACCAGGAGACAAAATTATCGATTGCCGTATGGGCCGACAAAGGTATTCAGAAAAAAATGCACAGCACGAAAAGAAATAAATTGTTTTTTGAAGAAATAGCCAAAAAAATGTCCGCGGATGGTGTATTTAGAAGTGCTAAACAGTGCAGAATTAAGTTGAAGGCACTGAAGACCGAGTATAAAAAAATTATCGATCACAACAATCTGTCTGGGAGGGAGAGGAAAACATTCAGGTATTTTGAGGATATGGATAGGATTCTGCGGGACAACCCCAGCAGCCGACCAACATTTGTGTTTGATTCATCCGCCGATGTTGAAGTCACCGGCGATGACTGTTCTTCGCCTGAGAGCGTTGAGGAAAGTGCTGGTGGTAAGTTCCCGTTATTTGTTTTTGCTAATATTATAGATATTATAATAGATATTAGCATCGAAAAATGTTTTCTGTTCTTATTTATCTAACTACTTCGCTCTTGAAGGGTCGACTGTGGAGGAGTGCACAGTCGGATGTTCAGCCCCTGATGTGAATTCAGGTAAGATGTAGTTGTTTAATTATTCGGTATGGTGACAAGTGCGTCTGTCTTTTTTTCGAGAATGAGTTGTTGGACTGTCATAACAAATTGTGTGTGTGTGTGTTTATCTTGTGTCAGGAGAAGAGAGTAGTTGCAGTGCCAGTAATTCAAGTGAAACACGAACAGGTAAAACTATCTTGTAATGAAAACACACACATTGCATGTGCCAGCTAGGTAATTTAGCATGCACAATTTTTAGGTCTGAGTCTTAGGTCTCAGAGGTATTTTAGAGTTTTAAAATAAAACATGTGATGTCAATTAAAGGTTGTACATCTTTATATTTTATTTAAAATGAAGTTGATATAACTAAATTTAGATATTTTTTTAATTGAAATCTAACTTTTAAAGTGCGTGTAAACCAGGGGTGCCCAAACTCGGTCCTGGAGAGCCGGTGTCCTGCAGAGTTTAGCTTCAGCTTGCCTCAACACACCTGCCAGGAAGTTTACATTTACACGCACTTTACAAGTTAGATTGCAAGAAAATAAAAGCAGTAATTTGACTTTTTAAGGTGTCATGTACACACTTTTGTCCAACTGAAATTGTCTGCTTTTTTGCAACATTGGACTAAAAGATCATACATTAAACAGTTTTATTTATTTGTTAAATAAAATTATAGTAAATGTGTCTGTGTTCAAAAGTATGACAAGAACAACACTGGGTAACACTTTAACAAGTATTCAATTTGCAAAAAGTTTAGTTTATAGTTAATTCATAGTTTATACACTGCCTGCCAAAAAATAAATAAATAAAGTTGCTGCTTGCATTGTAATATTCAAATATTTAAGCGTCAATGATTGGATCATTATTACAGTGATTATTACGTTTCTAGCATGTTATAGACTAGGATGGAGTGTGCAGCTTATAATTTTTTTAACAACCATGTCAGGTGACGCACCATGACCATATTCCAGGATGACAATGACAAGTTTAATCAGAATCAAGAAAATAATTGTTGTGAGAGAGCATGAAGAATTATTTTCACATATGAATTGGCACTCTTGAGTCCTGACCTCAGTGAAAGTCTGTGGGTTGTTGAATGTTGAAATAACTGTAGTGATGTTATTTCCATTAAGAGGTGCATACATTTTTGGTCAAGGGTCAGGCACTGTGTAAAATCCCCTCCAGCGCATCCCAAAGACTTTCACTGAGGTTTCACCCTTTCACAGGTTTAACCCCGATGAATCTTGGCATCATCATCCTGGAACATGGCTTTGATACACCTTCTGACATGGTTGTTTAAGAAAAAGAACGCTACACCCTCCATATTTTAGGGTTAAAAGAACAATTGCCAAAAAATATAAAGTGCTAGAAACATAATAATACTGTAATATTGTAATAATGAATAATTAAAATCCAAGCAGCAACTTTGTTTAAATGGGCAATATTGTAGTCTCTGTGTTGTTAATATATTAATGGGCTTTATATAAAAAGGAGTTCTTCATGCAATTAACAAAATTATTATTGTTTATTCAGCTCGTATGTAAAGAGTTAGATCAGTGGTTCCCAACCATATTTCTGGAGGCCCCTCAACACTGCATGTTTTCCATGTCTCCTTAATCAAACACACCTGATTCAGATCATCAGTTTATTAGTAGAGACTCCAAGACCTGAGATGGGTGTGTCAGACAAAAGAGAGATACAAAATATGCAGTGTTGGGGGGCCTGCAGGAATGTGGTAGGAAACCACTGAGTTAGATAATGTTTTTAATGCTTTAACAAATAATTAACAGTAAATTGTTTTCACTTTAGATGATAATGGCATTTTGTGATTTTCTATGCCTTAATCTACAGCGAGAACTATTTATAGTTAAGTTTTTAACAAATCATAAAAACATCTAAATCTTTATAATTTTGTTTTTATACATGAAGAACTCACTATTATATACTAGTCAACATTTGAAGTGGATCAAAACCTTTCATCATAGTTGTCCTGAAACTACAATATACTAACTATGAATTAACTAATAGTATGCAAATGTGTTTTAGGTACTATATTACTGTAAAGACTGTTGGGCATTAGGGAGTGTATCAGCTTAGTCATCAGCTAAACAGTACAGCGCTATCTGTCTACATTTTATTTTGCTTTGTAGGAGAAACTGTCAAACAAGGACCAACCTCTAAACCGAGCGCCAGATATGCTGGTAAATCCAATTTATTTTTACATATTTATCATTAGAATAATTAACAAACAATTCAACATTTTATATTACAAAAGCTTTTGGTATTTGCGCTAAAAGATTAAAATTAAATGTTATCAAATACATTTACAAAGGTTTTGTGTCCATTTATGCAGTGTAACATCTTTACATAGCTGAACTTGAAACAATTAATTTAAACAAACTATGGTTGTGATTTTTATAGCAAGAACCAAGAAAAGAAAGATTGACCAGTTGCAGTTCGTGCTGGATGACTGGGGCCAAAAATTCATGGATGACTCCTCAAAGGAGTTTGAGGAAATGATGAGAAGAGAACAGGAGAGGGACGAAGAAGAACGACAGGAACGGCAGTGTAGGATGACACTCATGAGGGCCCTAACAAACTCCCTGCAGACACAAACACAAAACATGTACTTGCACACATCACAACAGAACATGTACATGCACGCACCACCACAGAACACCTACTCACACACATTACACCAACACTTTCAACATATACCAACAAACACACAGCAAACACCACTTTACTCCACTACATCAAGCACACACATCAGTACTTCAGACAACTCATTTTATGGCCAATTAGAAGAAGAGTAAATGTTCACTTAGTAGGGGAGTGCTAATGTTACGGGGCTAATGAGGCGTGAGACATGCGGATCCATCTGCAGGCTTTTATTATAGTACATGGTCAATACAGGCAGGGTCGAGCAATGGCAAACAGGTATGACAAAGACAGAGCAGAGAATAGTCCAAGGCAAGCGTGGGTCGGAGATCGGCGTACAGTATCCAGAGGGCAAGGCGGAGAGAATAAACTAAGAACACGGGCAGGAATCAGGAACCAGGAAATCAACCACGGGAAACTGGGAAACTGGGAAACTGGGAAAACGCTTCGTATGCAGACTGGGCTAACAATACTCGGCAGTGTGTGTGAAAATGTCCATGGTTTATATAGTGAGTGTGTGTGTGTGTGATTGGGTGATGGTGATTGCGTGATTGTTTGCAGGTGCGTGCGGGATCAGTGCAGACAGCTGTGTAGGTGCAGTGGGTGATGGGAAATGTAGTCCTTAGTGTGATCTGTGACGGTGTGAAAGTCCATGTGGTGGGTGAGTGACCTCTAGTGGTGAGTGTCTGAAAGTTCATGGCCTGGATTCGTGACATAGCCCCCCCCCAATGAGCGGCTTCCAGACGCTCCTATAATCCAGGGTGGAGCGGACGGAG
Organism: Aspiorhynchus laticeps; assembly: GCA_023376895.1. Lineage (NCBI taxonomy): Eukaryota > Metazoa > Chordata > Actinopteri > Cypriniformes > Cyprinidae > Aspiorhynchus > Aspiorhynchus laticeps. The sequence goes on along the minus strand of JALXFT010000994.1, from coordinate 7,288 downwards.
CTGGTGCCCACCGGGGCGGAGTGGACGGAGCTGGGGCCCGCCAGGGTGGAGCAGGCAGAACTGGAGCCCCCCAGGGTGGAGCAGACGGACCTGGAGCCCACCGGGGCAGAGTGGACGGGACTGGAGCCCCCCAGGGCGGAGCAGGCCGGACTAGGACCCACCAGGGTGGAGCGGATGGACCCGGAACCCACCAGGGCGGAACAGCCGGGACCAGGACCCACCAGAGCGGAGGAGACTGGGCAGGTAGCCCTGACAGCACCTGGAAGTGGGGAAGCACAAGGACAAACAACACAGGGAGAGCAGAGACAGACAACACAGGGAGAGCCCTTCTGATCTCAGGGACCATGGCGTAATAGGTCTGGGAATCACCGGCGGTGTCCACAGCCTTGCCAGGGCAGGACAGGAAATCCCAGATGGCTTCCGTAGTCGTGACAGGACCGAACAGGGAATCACCGACGCCCTCCATAGCTATGACAGGGCCGGACAGGGAATCTTCGTCGGTCTCCTCAGCCGTGTCAGGACAGGGCGAGAGTTCAAAGACGGCCTCCCTGGCCGGGACAGGACAGGGTGAGAGTTCAAAGACGGCCTTCCTAGCCGTGACGGGACAGGGCGAGAGTTCAAAGACGGCCTTCCTAGCCGTGACGGGACAGGGTGAGAGTTCAAAGACGGCCTTCCTAGCCGTGACGGGACAGGGTGAGAGTTCATAGCTAATTCATGCTAATGGCGCCGCAGATGGCTGCCTCGGTGTGTTGGTGCGTTTTGTTTTGTGTAGTTTTGTTCGTTAAAACGGTCCTTTGTGATGATACAGTGAGCTCGTACACCAGAGAAGAGCTCATGAACATTAGAGCTACAGTCCCTAAGGATTTATGCCCCATTTTCATCGACACATCCGTGAAATTCTTGGACATTTTGGTCAAAGGTGCGCTCACCTTTGCGTATGCAGTGAAACGCCGGAGGAGGGGGAAGCGTGCTGGTGCGCTCGTGCGTCTCCGCCGACGCGGACATCGTACACCGCTACCAGGAATATTTCTTTCCAATGTGCGTTCACTGAGCAACAAAATGGACGAACTTCAGCTACTGGTAGGAAAAAACAGAGATTTTTCTTCGTCCTCAGTCTTGTGCTTCACTGAAACTTGGCTGTGTGGGCTAATACCAGAGTCTGCGTTGCAGCTGGCAGGATTCCGACTCTTTAGATCGGATCGCCGTGCGGAACTTTCAGGAAAGACGAAAGGTGGAGGAATCTGTTTTTATACTAACAGTGGATGGTGTAATGATGTGACAGTGATTCAGCAGTACTGTTCTCCTGATCTTGAGTCATTTTTCATTAACTGTAAGCCTTTTTACTCCCCACGAGAGTTCGTTTCTTTCATACTGGTCGGTGTGTATATTCCACCGCAAGCAAACGTGCAGGTCGCACAGCGTACGCTTGCTGAACAGATATTGTGCGTGGAGCGCACATACCCGGACTCTTTTGTTATTGTCCTTGGTGACTTTAACAAAGGAAATCTCACAAGTGAACTCCCCAAATTCAGACAATCTATTAAATGTCCCACCAGAGAGAAGAACACTCTGGATCACTGCTATACTACAGTAAGCAGTGCCTATCATGCAGTTCCACGAGCTTCACTGGGCCACTCTGACCATGTAATTGTCCATCTGATTCCTGCATACAGGCAGAAATTAAAGCTTTCTAAACCTGTTGTGAGGACATCAAAGCAGTGGACAAGAAAAGCTGTGGGGAATCTCCAGGCATGTTTGGACTGTACTGACTGGGATGTATTCAGGACTGATACCAACAACCTGGATGAGTATACAGAGGCAGTGACATCGTATATAAGCTTCTGTGAAGATAGCTGTGTTCCATCACGCACCAGGGTGAGTTATAATAATGACAAACCCTGGTTCACAGCCAGACTCAGACACCTAAGGCTAGAGAAGGATGCTGCATTTAAATGTGGGGATAAAATCAGGTTTAAAGAGTCTAAGTACAAGTTTAGCAAGGCGGTGAGAGAAGCTAAACATCTGTACTCTGAGAAACTACAACAGCAATTTTCAGCTAATGACTCTACTTCTGTCTGGAAAGGACTCAGACAGATCACAAACTGTAAACCTAAAGCCCCTCACTCTACTAACGACCAACGACTGGCCAACAACCTGAATGAGTTTTACTGTCGCTTTGAAAGACAATGGGACAGTCCTGATACTATCCCCCGAGACATCAGCCCTCAGCTTGAGCTTGAACATCAGCTCATCAGCTTCACCACAGTAGGAGCTGAGGCCTCTTCACAACTCCACACCTTAACGGCCCCCTCCCCCTCCCCCTCCAGCCCCATCATAGGAATGTCTCTCACCATCCAGGAAAGAGATGTAAACAGAATCTTCAAGAGACAGAATCCTCGGAAAGCAGCCGGACCTGACTCTGTTTCTCCATCCACCTTGAAGCATTGTGCTGACCAGCTGTCTCCAGTGTTTACAGATATTTTTAAGACCTCTTTGGAGATATGCCATGTGCCAGCCTGCTTCAAGACCTCCACCATCATCCCCGTACCCAAAAAAAAGACCAGGATTACAGGTCTAAATGACTACAGACCTGTCGCCCTGACATCTGTAGTAATGAAGTCCTTCGAGCGCCTTGTATTGTCCCACCTCAAATCCATCACAGACCCTCTCCTGGACCCCCTGCAGTTTGCCTACAGAGCCAACAGGTCTGTAGATGACGTAGTTAACATGGCTCTCCACTTTATCCTCCAGCATTTGGACTGCTCAGGAACCTATGCTAGGATCCTGTTTGTGGACTTCAGTTCTGCGTTCAATACAATCATACCGGCTCTGCTACAGGACAAGCTCTCCCAGTTGAATGTGCCTGATTCCACCTGTAGGTGGATCATAGACTTCCTGTCTGACAGGAAGCAGCGTGTGAGAATGGGAAAACATGTTTCTGACCCCCGAACCATCAGTACTGGCTCCCCTCAAGGCTGCGTTCTTTCTCCTCTCCTCTTCTCTCTATATACCAACAATTGCACCTCCTGTCACGAGTCTGTCAAACTATTGAAATTTGCGGATGACACCACCCTCATTGGGCTCATCTCTGATGGGGATGAGTCTGCTTATAGGAGGGAGATTGACCATCTGGTGACTTGGTGCAATCAGCACAATCTGGAGCTCAACGCTGTAAAAACTGTGGAGATGGTGATTGACTTCAGGAAGAAACCAGCCGCACTTGCCCCCATTATCTTGTGTAATTCCCCAGTGGGAACCGTGGACTCTGTCCGCTTCCTGGGTACCATCATCACCCAAGACCTCAAGTGGAAGCTCAACATCAGCTCTCTAATTAAAAAAGCACAGCAGAGGATGTACTTCCTTAGGCAGTTGAAGAAGTTTAACCTGCCAAAGACAATGATGGTTAATTTCTATACTTCCATCATTGAGTCCATTCTCACTTCCTCCATTACCATCTGGTATGCTGCTGCCACCGCTAAGGAAAAAGGCCAACTGAAACGTGTTATTTGCTCTGCTGAGAAGGTAATCGGATGCAACCTTCCATCTCTTCAGGACCTGTACACTTCCAGGATCATGAAGCGGGCGGTTAAGATTGTGGCTGACACTTCTCACCCTGGACACAATCTTTTTGAAGCACTTCCGTCTGGCAGAAGACTGCGGTCCATCAGGACCAGGACCTCACGCCACAAAAATAGTTTTTTTCCATCCGTAACTGCTCTTATTAACATCACCCAGGATCCATCAGGGTTTTTTACTTACGCCCATGGACATTACACTTTACAATAAGAAATACACCTTAGGCTGTAATCAGTTGCACTGGCCCCTCACTGCACATTTTGCATAATGTTCAGAAATGTACTGCCCCTACTTTACATATTCTGCACAAATGTAGAGGAAATGTTTTTTAATGTTTAGTGTTTACTGTTTTTATTATTTATTTTTTATTGTTGTCTTGTCAAGTACCAATTTACCAAGACAAATTCCTCGTACATGTATTGTACTTGGCAATAAACATGATTCTGATTCTGATTCTGATTCATAGACGGCCTCCTTGGCCGGGACAGGACAGGGCGAGAGTTCATAGACGGCTTCCTTAGCCGTGACAGGACAGGGTGAGAGCTCACTGACGGCCTTTATAGCCGTGGCATACTGGGGTGAGAGTTTACAGGAGATACCACCGACACCTCTGGAGGTTCTGCAGCTACTGCCGCCACCTCTGGAGGTTCTACGGTGGTAACCTGACCGGGTGAGAGTACGTTGCTGGGCGCTGCTACCTCAGGCAGTCCAATGGCGGTGTACGCAGCCCAAACGCAACATAGAGCGATCCCTATCATGGGAAGCGCTTCCGACAGGGAAATCAGTTCAGGGACAGGAGAGTTGGAGTGAGTGGATTTGGGGATGCCAGCGGCGCGTACAGACACACAGGGGACATCCCTCACACTAGACATCAGACTGGGGTACTGAAAGACTGCCCTTGATGAACGTTGGTGCCACAGACAGTGGCATGACGAGATTCTGGCGGATCAGCTGAGACGTGCTGTGACTCTGGCGATCAGCTGAGACGTGCTGTGACTCCTGGCGGATCAGCTGAGACGTGCTGTGACTCTGGCGGATCAGCTGAAGACGTGCCTGTGACTTGGCGGCATCAGCTGAGACGTGCTGTGACTCTGGCGGATCAGCTGAGACGTGCTGTGACTCTGGCGGATCAGCTGAGACGTGCTGTGACTCTGGCGGATCAGCTGAGACGTGCTGTGACTCTGGCGGATCAGCTGAGACGTGCTGTGACTCTGGCGGATCAGCTGAGACGTGCTGTGACTCTGACGGATCAGCTGAGACGTGCTGTGACTCTGGCGGATCAGCTGAGACGTGCTGTGATTCTGGCGGATCAGCTGAGACGTGCTGTGACTCTGGCGGATCAGCTGAGACGTGCTGTGACTCTGGCGGATCAGCTGAGACGTGCTGTGACTCTGGCGGATCAGCTGAGACGTGCTGTGACTCTGGCGGATCAGCTGAGACGTGCTGTGACTCTGGCGGATCAGCTGAGACGTGCTGTGACTCTGGCGGATCAACTGTGGCTTGGCTTGACTCACGGAGATCACTGGTGGCTTGGCTTGACTTGTGACGATCAACTGTGCTTTGGTTGGACTTGTGACGATCAACTGTGGCTTTGTTTGACTTGAGACGATCAACTGTGGCTTTGCTTGACTTGTGACGATCAACTGTGGCTTGGCTTGACTTGTGACGATCAACTGTGCTTTGGCTTGACTTGTGATGATCAACTGTGGCTTGACTTGACCTTTTAACATAGGCTGTGACTTGACTTGACTCCTTAACATCAGCGGTGACTTGACCTGGCTTTTTAATATCAGCGGTGACTTGACTTGACTCTTTAACATCAGCGGTGACTTGACTTGACTCCTTAACATCAGCGGTGACTTGACTTGGTTTTTTAACGTAGGCTGTGGCTTGACTTGGCTTTTTAACATAGGCTGTGGCTTGACTTGGTTCTTTAACATCAGCGGTGACTTGACTTGACTTTTTAACATCAGCGGTGACTTGACTTGACTTTTTAACATCAGCGGTGACTTGACTTGACTTTTTAACATCAGCGGTGACTTGACTTGACTCTTTAACATCAGCGGTGACCTGACTTGACTCTTTACTGGCAGCACTGACATGACGGGGTGTTGTTGTAGCCGCCATTTTGTGAACGCATTCTGGCGCATCCACCATTTCAGACGCAGACGCAGTGCCGCTTTCCTCTTCCACGACACCCACCGTGAACGAAGAGCCAGCACACAGCAAAGCATAGTCCATAAAATCCCTTAAACTAACATTAAACTGTCCTTCAGGTAACCAGGATTTTATGGGTTCATTCAGTCCGAAACGAAAAATGTCTTTTAATGCAACCTCATCAAAATGTACCTTGTTGGATAATAGAAAAAAATTGTGTGACGTACTCCTCTATGGATAGACTTCCTTGACGTAGATCAAATATTTGATAGGAGGCGTCCATACCTGACCAGAGTTTGTTAGAAAAGCCGCTGGATCCTGGTTCGGCCGAGTATTCTGTTACGGGGCTAATGAGGCGTGAGACATGCGGATCCATCTGCAGGCTTTTATTATAGTACATGGTCAATACAGGCAGGGTCGAGCAATGGCAAACAGGTATGACAAAGACAGAGCAGAGAATAGTCCAAGGCAAGCGTGGGTCGGAGATCGGCGTACAGTATCCAGAGGGCAAGGCGGAGAGAATAAACTAAGAACACGGGCAGAAATCAGGAACCAGGAAATCAACCACGGGAAACTGGGAAACTGGGAAACTGGGAAACTGGGAAACTGGGAAAACGCTTCGTATGCAGACTGGGCTAACAATACTCGGCAGTGTGTGTGAAAATGTCCATGGTTTATATAGTGAGTGTGTGTGTGTGTGATTGGGTGATGGTGATTGCGTGATTGTTTGCAGGTGCGTGCGGGATCAGTGCAGACAGCTGTGTAGGTGCAGTGGGTGATGGGAAATGTAGTCCTTAGTGTGATCTGTGACGGTGTGAAAGTCCATGTGGTGGGTGAGTGACCTCTAGTGGTGAGTGTCTGAAAGTTCATGGCCTGGATTCGTGACAGCTAACCTGTTCTGGAAAGTTTTTCAAGATATTGGTATGGATTATTCATGAATTATCATTTCTTAAATGTTTAGTTATTTTTAAATTGTTGTGTAAACAGTTTATATTAACAAATATATACATAGTAATTGTAATTAACAGATGCCTGTATTAAAATAGTTGTTTTCACATGAATAATTCAAATAAAAAATGTTTAAAAGCAGTGCTTGATTTTAAACGTGATATTATGTATTTGTTGATATCGGTTTTAAGGTAATGTGTTTTCATGGTTAATGGTCGCACGTGTAGCAGAAATTACCCTTTGCTACTGTAACGTTTCTGGCGATCTTTTGTACCATGAAGTGTTGCGTCAGTGGGAGTCGGATGGTTTGCGCTTCCTCTCTATAGACTCTGGCTCAACTTCATCGGGGTGCAGTTGGTGTATTTCTGTCACGCTGTCTTCAACAGGTATAGTTTCACCTGCGCGTTCACAGAAATTGTGCAGAATAATGCAAGCTACCACCACACGACAGATTGCCTTGATTGTGTGCTCAGTACGGTGTTCAAGGCTCCTCCACCTTCAAAACTAGATTACGACGCCTCTCCCGAAGGCAATTTAATAACGTCTTGCGGATTTTCGCGCGTCTTTGCAGTTTAATGTTTGTTTTGTCAACAGCAGCTAACACAAA
>JALXFT010003078.1:112500-114520 GCA_023376895.1 Aspiorhynchus laticeps | reverse complement strand
ACCAGCTAATCTGCGGGCCTCCATTCTCTCACAACGTTGCTATGGTTATAACTGCATTGCTATGGTTACCACGCTGGAGGTTCGGGAGTGAGTCTTGTTCCGTACACACATGGAACGATAATTTTCGGGACTCACTCCTGCATTTAAATGCGGTTGTCACTCCTGAAACTTGCAGTGTGTACGTGGCCTCTGTTCATGTCTGTGACGAATCACGCAGGTACTGAGCTACTGCGCATAAAATAAATAAAACCTGTTTTTCATGCTTGACAAGCGACCACGTATGACACAGAGATAGCTAACTACTACACTATATAGATATAGAAGCAGTGATGTGATTCTGCAACCGAGCCTGGTCCAAGAAGGAAACGGTTATTAATTATTTGTATTGGCTGCCATGCCAAATCATGCACCTGCTTGCTTTTCTGTTTAATTTAAGAGTTAGTGAATTATCAGAATCAGAATCAGAATCAGAATGAGCTTTATTGGCCAGGTATGTTTACACATACAAGGAATTTGTTATAGTGACAAAGCTCCACAGTGCAACAGAATGACAGCAACAGGACACAGACAACAAGAGAACAATATACAAATATACAAATAGGCAATGTACAAAATAGCAAAAAGACTATGCAATACAGACAATCATGTGTGTACAGGTCTGACGTGTGCAAATTTGAAATGGAAAAAAATAAAATAAAAAATATTAAATATGTATGTGTGGTGAATAAATAATTGTAAAATAGTGTTGTGTGTTCCACGTTAATGTCAGGTGTTCATGAGATGGATTGCTTGTGGGAAGAAACTGTTCCTGTCTGGTCGTTCTGGTGCTCAGAGCTCTGTAGCGTCGACCAGACGGCAACAGTTCAAAGAGGGAGTGTGCTGGGTGTGAGGGGTCCAGAGTGATTTTGCCAGCCCTTTTGCTCACTCTGGATAAATACAGTTCTTGGAGAGTAGGGAGGGTTGTACCAATGATTCGCTCAGCAGTCCGGACTACCCTCCGTAGTCTTCTGAGGTCAGATTTGGTAGCTGAGCTGAACCAGACAGTTATTGATGTGCAGAGGACGGATTCAATGATGGCAGAGTAGAACTGTTTCAGCAGCTCCTGTGGCAGATTAAACTTCCTCAGCTGGTGAAGGAAGTACAACCTCTGCTGGGCCTTTCTCACAATGGAGTCTATGTGAATTATTGTAAAGTGTTACCCACATAATGCATTTTGAGCAGTTTACCAACAATTATAAAAGCCCCCCCAAGTCGTGCGTCCTGGCGCCGGGCTTGAAGCACATAAAATGAAACTTTCAATATTTAAGCATAAATCTGGATTAAATGAAACACATTCAACATACAGTAAGTGTATATAGTGAAGTATACATACAAACTAAAATTAAACAGAGCATAAACAAAATAAACATACAGATATGCATAAATGACAAGAAACGCAGGCTGTTCTGCTTGTTTTAAGGCCTGATTGATGATCACAAAAAATCTTTATTGCATTAGACATTGGATCCGGGTCTGTAATTATTTAATGTAATGCTAAATGTGGCTCAATTTTCCCTCACATGACGAGTCTGTCTGTGATCATGGCATCACTGCATTTATTAAAACAAGCATAATACTACAGCAATGAATATTATGTATATAGCAGTCAAAACATCCTTTTTTTCAGCTCCAGAAAGAGACCGTTTGGATTCCATTTCTACCAGAACTTCACTTTAATCTCTCTATCATTGTTTCATTTCTGAAAATAACCCTAAATTTGATTTAAAAAGTCAACAATTGATTGTGTGTCAGTCAGAGGGGGATCTTCAGTGAAATAGATCAGAGCGGGAATGTTATTTCAAGCTGAATGGATTTTGGCCATCCAGAAATGTAGGTACACTTTTTGATAAAGCCAACAGTAGAAACAGCAGATTTCCCCGGTGCAGCTGGTCATCATAATGTATGAGCACTACTAACTACATGTGTCCCATTCCTCTCCCTCCACTGCCACTGTTTCCTTACTACAGAGAAACCTTCACCA
>JALXFT010003078.1:75000-107500 GCA_023376895.1 Aspiorhynchus laticeps | reverse complement strand
CCAATCATATCTTGTCGATCTGTGAAGATCATTTCAACATCTTTGCACTGCAATAGATTCATTCTGGGCTCATTTGAATCATAATCATCTGCTGTAATAAAGACATTTAAATATTCTGTTATGTATCACAATGGAACCTGGTCTAAAGATGTTAAAATGATCCTCAGAGCGACATGAGACACTAAACACTAGTTTAACATCATTTATTAAAGCAGCATATCATCTGTAATACAGTCAGACTGCTTTAGTTGAGATATGAATGACAGTGTCTGATGGAGGTGTTAGTTAGTATCACTTCTAACCTCACACTAACTCCTGACATAGCACACACTCCTCTGCAGGTCACCTTTCGGCGTAACCTACGCTCGCTCTCTCCCTCTCTCCTATCCTCTATGGTTTCATCCTCACTTCCTTCACCCTCTCAGTTTTCAGCACTCGACACAAACAGTGCTACTGACACTCTTTGCGCCATTCTAACATCTTGCTTAGACAGGCTCTGCCCCCTTTCATCCAGACCTGCACGCATTACCCCCTCTGCCCCCTGGCTGTCCGATGTTCTCCATGAACATCGCTCTAAACTCAGGGCTGCGGAGAGGAAATGGCGCAATTCAAAAAAGTCTACCCACCTTAGTGTGTATCGGTCACACCTTTCTTCCTTCTCTGGAAATGTCTCCACTGCTAAAACGACATACTACCACAACAAAATTAACAACTGTTCTGACTATCGCTCACTCTTCAAAACTTTCTCTTCTCTTCTCTGTCCTTCTCCCCCTCCTCCTTCATCAACTCTTACAGCTGATGACTGATGACAATTTTCTTCACAAATAAAACAAAAACCATCAGTGATCAATTCACCACACCACAAACTAATAATAACTTCATAACGACAAATACACACTCTCTCTCCTCCTTCTCTCCACTCTCGGAGATGGACGTTTCAAAACTTGTCCTTTCCAGTCATCCTACTACCTGTCCACTTGATCCTATCCCCACTCACCTCCTGCAGGCCATTTCTTCTTCAGTCATACCTTTGCTTACTCACATTATCAACACCTCTCTTCACACTGGTACATTTCCTACAGCATTTAAGCAGGCTAGGGTAAGCCCACTGCTTAAAAAAAACCTCTCTAAATCCAACACTTTCAGAAAACTACAGACCGGTATCCCTTATCCATTCATGGCAAAGACACTTGAGCGAGTTGTGTTCAACCAACTCTCTATGTTTCTTGCACAGAACAACCTCCTAGACAACAACCAATCTGGATTCAAAAGCGGCCACTCAACTGAGACTGCCCTGCTCTCGGTTACTGAATCCCTGAGACTGGCAAGAGCAGCTTCCAAATCCTCAGTACTCATCTTACTGGATCTGTCTGCTGCTTTCAACACAGTTAACCACCAGATCCTCCTGTCCACCCTCAGAAAGATGGGCATCTCAGCAACTGCACTCTTGTGGTTCAAGTCTTACCTCTCAGGTAGGTCCTTCAGGGTGTCTTGGAGGGGTGAGGTTTCTAATTCACAACTTCTTACTACTGGGGTTCCTCAAGGCTCAGTACTTGGTCCACTTCTCTTCTCCATCTACATGTCGTCACTAGGATCTGACATTCAGAAGCATGGCTTTTCCTATCACTGCTATGCTGATGACACTCAACTGTACCTCTCATTCCATCCAGATGATCTGACGGTAGCTGCTCGCATTGCAGCCTGTCTGAGAGACATTTCTAGCTGGATGAATGACCATCACCTTCAGCTCAACCTTGCTAAGACAGAACTGCTCATGGTCTCGGCCAACCCATCACTTCATCACAACTTCTCTATAAAACGGGGTTCATCAACCATAACTCCTTCCAGGACAGCCAGGAACCTTGGAGTTGTGATCAATGATCAGTTAAGCTTCACAGACCATATTGCTACAACGGCCAGGTCCTGCAGATTTGCCTTATAAAACATTAGGAAGATTAGACCCTTCCTGTCAGAGCAAGCCGCACAACTCCTTGTCCAAGCTCTTGTTCTCTCCAGACTGGACTATTGTAATGCTCTCTTGGCAGTCCTTCCCACATGTACTATCAAGCCTCTGCAACTGACCCAGAATGCAGCAGCCAGAGTGGTCTTTAATGAGCCAAAAAAAGCTCACGTCACACCTCTCTTCATCAGGTTACACTGGCTACCAATAGCCGCTCGCATCAAATTCAAGTTACTGATGTTTGCCTACAAGACAACATCTAGCGCTGCACCAGTATACCTAAACTCGCTAGTTCAAACTTATGCGCCCTCCAGAAGTTTGCGTTCTGCAAGTGAACGATGCCTTGTGCTGCCATCCCAAAGAGGTACCAAATCCCTCTCACGGACCTTTTCCTGGACTGTGTCCAGCTGGTGGAATGACCTCCCGATCTCAATTCGAACAGCTGAGTCTTTAGCCATTTTCAAAAAACATCTAAAGGCACATCTTTTTCGCCAGCACCTGGCCAACTAATACTAGCACTTACCTATTCTATTCTATTTATAAAAAAATAAAAAATAAAAAAAACCTAGCTACGTGTAATGTGCTAGACTAACTGAGACTTGTCATGGCACTTGTTTACTGTTGCTCTCTCGTTGCTTATATTGTTCTCCTCATTTGTAAGTCGCTTTGGATAAAAGCGTCTGCTAAATGATTAAATGTAAATATCTGTAATACAGTCACACTGCTTCAGATGGGTAGTTTGTTAATAAAACTAGAGCTTTGTTTCAGTCGGTGATATCGATGGATTAAAGACATTGAGTTAGTTGAGATATGAATGACAGTGTCTGATGGAGGTGTTTTGTTATTATGAACTGATGAGAACAGGCTGATCACCTCTCGCTGCAGTCGACTCACGCTGACAGACAGACCGAGCACGAGCTGCGTCACGTTCTCCAGCTGAGCCTGTAAGGCAAGGCAAGGCAAGTTTATTTATATAGCACATTTCATACACAGTGGTAATTCAAAGTGCTTTACATAAAAGAAAGTGAAATAGTCATTCACAGCAATAAAAACAAGGAATTAGAAATAATAAAAACAAGGAATTTTAAAAAGTTATAGAAATTGATTTAAAATGAAATTTAAAACAGTTCAATAGAAAAGGATTATACATAAAATACAGTGTAGTAGAGCCTGTATAGAGTCTGTCTGCCTCTGATCCTGAAACACAGACATACACACGGCTCAGAGAAACACAGAAACACACACAGACACTCACACTCACACACACACACACACACACACACACACACACACACACACACACACACACACAGAGAGACACAGACACTCACACACACACACACTCACACAGAAACACACTCACACAGAAACACACTCACAGAGAAACACACACACACACACGTGCTGTTTTACATGACTTTTTATTGATTTATTCTTTCAGAAATTGTAAATTTGAGGTGTTTGTGACACTTAAAGAAGATGGAGCTACACAGCAGAAGAAACTGATGCTGATCTTCACATCATCATGTCTGAACAGACTCTAACTCAGACTGAACTAACACATCAGTGAATTAATTTAGACTCAAGACGTCTCTGACCTGCTCCTCGGCCGTTCTGGAGGTGTTCTGGAGCTTGATGATGGTTTTGTTAAAGGCTCTCTGCATCTCCTCCACCTGCTTTCTGTATCTGAACCGATGAAACACAAGCATAAACAGATCACAGTCACTCATATCACAACAACAATATACAGTATATTACAATATAGTTATTTGTGCTAAAAAAAAATATTTAGATAGTAGTGACATTTCACAATTCTCCACACCAATTTCAATATCACAGGAAAAAAATATAATTTTCTACTGTATGTGAAAAGTTTAAAGCTTGTTAAAAGACAAGTGAACAGTCATAAGAAAGGAAATCTATTATACTAGTAATAAGCAATAGGTCAAATAACCACAACAGAACAAAGGTACAAATGAAAATACAGATGCAAGCACACATTAAAGTGATAGTTCACCCAAAAATGAAAATATTGTCATCATTTGAAAAATGTTGGAAACCAAACCATTTCTGGTCCCCACTGACTTCCACAGTATTTTTCCATACTATTATACTATAAATGATGACAAAATTTTCATCTTTGGGTGAACTGTCCAAGAACAACTGAAGAAAAATTAGTAATTTCAGATGATTTTTGATGATTTTAAGCAAACCCGTAAATACAATCACTTGTAATGTGGCATAATTTCTTATCACTTCTGACCAGTAGGTGGCACTGCTACCAAATTGATGTTCTGTGGTCAGTGTTGGGTGACAATGACATGCATAAAGTTTGGTGTCAATATGACAAAGTGTTGCAGAGATACAGCCTCAGATCCAGAGTGGCATCAACCTTGACAATGAATTATATGAAAACGGTTTGAGATACTAAAAAGCTTTTAATAACTTGATGATGATGCTCTGTGTGGAATCTGGTGAAGATCAGATGATTGGTCTAGAGTTGATAGCTCAATCATCTTGGCATGAGCCAAGGATCCAGAGAGAAAAAGCTAACTCTTACAGTTAAGAAGGTACAAGCATGAGTGCTAATTTGGACAGTTGGTGGCACTAGAGTCTTTGAGTTAGAGACTCCAGATTTGCTGTGATTAATGTTAAGACTATCCTCTATCTGTGTGCCAAATTTCATAACTTTCACGCAAGCGGTTCTATGGAAACACATGGCGGATAAAGAAGCGGCCCCTATAAAGAGTGGAAAGTTCATGTTTGCAAATATACAGCTGTGTTTTGTAACCCTTTAAGCAGCCTTGAAGCAGTGTGGATATATTTACATACAGCAGTATACTGGATCCAGCGAGACTCACCTCTGGCTCAGCTGCTCCAGGTAGCGTCCGCTGAGCGACATGTTCATCTCCAGGACTTTGATGCGGTTGTTGAGCCTCATGAACACAGACTCTTTCTGACTGGAGCTGTGTGCAGGTGCATCGCTGGAGTTCTGCGCTTCTGTGTCGATCTGCTCAATATGAGCGCTGCTTTCATCATCGAACAGCTCCTTGTTCCTGGACTCTGACCCTGAGAGCCCTTCTTGAGCCGGGGTCAGGGATCCGCCGCTGACCGCTTCAGCCACAAGAGTGGATACGGACTCGTCTGCTGTGTTTATGGAAGCTGGAATGTTATCGTCAAGGCTGACCTGATCTTCTCCAGTCTGTGCAGCAGAGGCGAGGTCCGGTTTCTGGCTGGACTCGCTCTCTGTGAGGCACTCGCTGGCGGACACACACATCAGCTCGATGGGCCGCGTCGCTCTGGAGGAGTCCAGCCGGAGCAGATCTGAGGTCAGACTGGGTGCGAGATCTCGAGGGAGAATGACAGGACTCTCTGTGGGTTTAGATGGGGTCATGATGGTTGGGTTTGGCTTCCTCGTCTGAAGAAGGTCTGGAGAGGAGCAGCGCTGCAGAAGGTACTCCTGAAGCGAGACTCTGTGTGAACGGGAGCAGAGCTTCTGCTGATCTGCTTCAGGCTCCAGGTTTCCTCCGGAGGACTGATCCGGTTCGTCTTCAGACAGCAGCGTGACGATCAGCTCCACATCAGGCGTGGTTTGGACCGGAGCGTCTCCAGCGGCGTCTGAGAGTGTCGCTGTCGTCTCTTCAGTAATGCTGGTGGTTTCTGTAATCACAATGACATCGAGCTGATCCGCCGCCGCAGTCACCGGCCTGAGCGCAGAACACGCAGGATAAGAAGCGCTACATGACCAGGCCCATTCAGATTTCCACACACATACAGATTTAATTGATTTCTTTCCCAAATTGCATTGACTTCTCTAAGATATGAGTCTCAGGTGTTTAGGACACAGAATAGGTTTATACGATAACTGTTTTATCTCCTATTTGGGTTCATGTATATGCTTTATCTTTTAAGATTAACTGTTTTTTCCAAACCATTGTTAGACGCCAGTGGTTCCGGTCATAGATATGCAAGGATTTGCAGTATAATTGCTATTAAACTATATCTTTTTATGATTTTAAATCTGTATTTGGCCTCAGAATGATCTCAAAAAGAGGTGCTAAAGTCTGATTTTGTGGTGTCTGTGCTTTAAAAATTAAATGATTATAATCTTAATTGAAGTGATGAAGGATTGTGACAGTAATCAGTGTTGAGTACAGTAAGGTTAACTATGCCTGCTTTAAATGTCTGAAAGTGATTAACAGTTGAAAACAATTGTTAGCAATTTAGAGAAGCAATCAAATGCAATCAATTACAATAAAGTAATTGAAATAGTTACACTACTTATTACATTCTTAATAGGGTAACTATTAATTACATTTCCAGAGTAAGCTTCCCAACACTACATGTGATGTACTGTCTGCATCAGTCTGTCATGTGAATTAGCCTTAATATGCTGCATTAACATAATATGACGTAATATGGTCTAGGCTCCAATATTCACACTCACCAAATGCAAAAATAGGCTTTAAGTTCATACAGTTTTTCTGTGACTATGAATCTGCTTCTTCCCTAGATAAGAGTCTGGTTATCGTCTTTAATAGCACCTTATCCATCTTAATAACTGCATATTTTCATTTACACTAATCATCTTCATCACCCAGTGATTAGCACTGTTTACATCATGCATTGATTACTGCAATGCTCTCCTCTCTGATCTTCCTTCTTGAGAAACTTCAGCTGTTCCAGAATTCAGCTGCATGAATTATTTCTTTAATCCTCTATTGATCTGATGTTGATTCGTATCTACAAGTCTCTCAATAATCTCTCTCCTTCATACCTCTCTGATCCTCTTCATATCTACACTCCTGCTCATGCATTCAGATCTTCCTCATTAACTTGTCTTGTTTCATCACGTATTTGTTTGAACACTATGGAGACTTTAATTCTGCTGCCTCTCTTTTATGGATTTTACTGGATATCTTCATACTTCTAAATCTCTCATCTCAAAACTCACCTATGAGACTTTGTACTCCATATCTTAGTGTCTTCTTCTTAATTATAGTATTGTTTCATCCAAACTAACCTAGCAACTACCCTGAGTACCCTAGCAATCGCATAGCAACACCTTAGCAACACCGTAGCAACCACTCTGGTTACCCTAGCAACCGCATAGCAACACCTTAGCAACCACCACGAGTACCTTAGCAACTGCATAGCAACACCCTAGCAACCACCCCGGTGCCTTAGTAACTGCATAGCAACACCTTAGCAACCACCCGAATACCCTAGCAACCGCATAGCAACACCTTAGCAACCACCCCGGGTACCCTAGCAACACCCTAACAACCACCCCAGTACCTTAGCAACCACATAGCAACACCTTAGCAACCACCCCAAGTACCTTAGCAACCACATAGCAACACCCTAGCAACCATCCCAAGTACACTAGCAACCACATAGCAACACCCTAGCAACTGCCCCAGGTACCTTAGCAACCACATAGCAACACCTTAGCAACCGCCCCGGGCACACTAGCAACTGCCATGAGTATCCTAGCAACTGCATAGCAACACCCTAGCAACCACCATTGGTACCCTAGCAACCACACAGCAACACCTTAGCAACTACTCAGTGTACCCTAGAATTATTAGACAAATATAATTTCCCTGCAGCCAGTGGGCCCCGTTTCCAGTGTCGGCCCCTGGGCTTCAGCCCCTTGAAGCCATGCATTAATGCACCCCTGCTCGTGCCTTTCAGCCAAACACACGCTGGAAATAATTCTGGACGTGACTCTAAGCAATCTCTAATGAAATCGGTGGGGTTTTCTCTGTAGCTGTTTTGAACTTAGGCTACTGTTTGAAGGCATTCGTTTACTGGATCCTTGGACTGAAAAGTTTACAGGAGTTTACCGGTTTAAACGAATCTGATCGAAAAAAACATGATTCTTTTTATTTTTAAGGTATTGTTTTCATTATAATGTACTGATTCAAATTAGTAGTCAATTATTATTATTATTATTATTATTATTATTATTATTTTAATTTCTCTGTGACCCACATATGATTATATTACATATAGTTCATGATGTGTTATATCAAAAGACATCACATACGTTCATAAGAATTTTTTTTATTTTCTACAAATATTTTTAATTATAGTAATGCAATTTATATCATGATCAGAGGGATGAGGGTAACCCGTTTAATACCAGAGTAACACATCAGTGTTCAGATCATCTTTTCTTCTGACAACATCAATGTAATGCAATATATCCATCCGCTGAATGTATGCTTTTTCATATTCAAGCTTGCCTGCTGCACTGGTGACTTCATGTGTCTGTGCAAGTCATGACAGTTATGAAAATTAATCTAGGAATTATTGGATTGTTGGATTTCAAATCACTAGGGCATCAAAGGTTACTAAGTATTATACAAATTGTATTATTACTGAAATCTTATTAGTAATTAGTTACACTACTAGTTACTGCAAAAAGTGTTATTATTGCAGGGCTCTACGCTTACTTTTCTTTTTAGGAGCACTTGTGATGTAGGAGCACGGTCAAAAATTTAGGAGCACCTTCAAATCAATAATCAAAAATTCTGATCAAAAATTAACCTTCTCATGACGAGGTGATATTTGACTCCTTAACGTGATTTAAAGTAGTTTGACCCATCACATGCAGGTATTGTACCTACTCGACCAATCGTGGCACGTGAGAAGGTGAGAACGATCAGAGCGATGTGAATACACACACGTATTCTTCGTTTGTTCGAACTGAAGCCGTGCACCGATCATTGTATGACACCAAAGTACAGCGAGAGTGATTTGAAGCATAAGGAGCCGTCTGCTCTGCTCTCTATAGCTCTCGTAAAATAATGTCATACAACTATCGATCTGCACAGTGCAAAACCTGGATATTTTAGGCAATATAGAAATCCTGGCAAGGGTGCGTCCCATAAAAATGCCCCGTATGGTCACCCTACAAATAAAGCAGAACTGGCCCAAATCTGGGCCACATTGATTTTAATTCTGGCCCAGATCCGGCCCGGATCCTACACCTTGCTCCGGCCCACATATTGTGAAGAATGATGGCATTTGGGTGGACCACTCCACTGCACAGCCACATTTTAGCTAATAATGAACCAAATAAACCCTACATATACATTATCTGGGCCACACTAAGCCTTAAGTGAGTTATACATTAACAATACTCAACATATTGTAAAGAGAAATTTACAAATGTCCTCCCTAAATGTTTAAATAAGTTCCAGAAATGTGTCCTACTTGGTGAAATCATCCCAACCCAAGGTTTGCACAAGCAGCAATTCAAATGTCACAGATAAATATTCAAAGCCACATTCCAAGACTTTAAAAACAGTTCTTCACAAGTTAGAACCCAAATGCTTCTCACGCAGACTCTTCCTACACAGTAAGTCTGTAAGTGTCACAGCTACACTGTGTTAAAGAGCGCACGATGAAGACGAAAGGTTATATATCATAAGTCTTTTAATCCAATAAAGGTAAATCCAAACACAATGTAGCACAGCAAAATTCAAGACATGTAGAGGTAAGACCAGACAAACTCAAAGTGAACATAAGTACTCAGACCAAACAAGGATAATTAACTAGGCACACCTGAACAGAATAATACAATCAACACAACAAGAGAAATGGTGCAAAAGGAAAACAAAGTCCAAATGAACAGAAACCGTGAC
This sequence comes from Aspiorhynchus laticeps, assembly GCA_023376895.1. Classification (NCBI taxonomy): domain Eukaryota; kingdom Metazoa; phylum Chordata; class Actinopteri; order Cypriniformes; family Cyprinidae; genus Aspiorhynchus; species Aspiorhynchus laticeps. The sequence continues at coordinate 97,885 of JALXFT010003078.1, read as the reverse complement.
AGTTAGAGCTATTATTATAGTGCACTTCTGTTTTTATGCTGCACAGTACACATATAAAAAAACTGCCATTAAAAGCATGTTTCAAAAAATAAATTGCTGGGTATGTAGCCTTCTTAAGGGTGTATTCACACCTAGTTCACTTGCTTTGGTCCGGACCAAATACAATGTTGATTTTTTTTGTTTGGTGCAGTTTGTTTTTACACTACCCTTTTTGCAAGTGAACCAGAAACTGTAAACAAAACCACATGTGTGCTTAAGGTCATCCATTCATTGGTTCATCCATTCAACCGTACCAGAGTTTGTTTGGAACCGGACCGAGACCACCTCTTCAGCTGGGTCTCGGTACGGTTGTTTGGTCCACACCTGAGTGCGATTGCTGTATTCACACCTGCCCAAAAGATCCGCACCAAGGGGGGAAACAATCTTGAGTTCAATTCAGTCGAACCAAACAAGACGGGTGTGAATACACCCTAAAACTCATATCTAGATCACCCTGCATCAGTTAACTGTGTTGCATCCTACTAAAAGTAGCCAAATTCTATTAGGCTATATTTACAATGACAAACTTCCATTTAATTTAGCCAGTGTCAAGTGCTACATTCAAACCAGAAGTGGCCCTTGTCCGCTTTATAATATATGTTGTGGGACAAGTTAGGCTTACACACTGATTAGTCAATGCTTACTGTGCCATATATTTGCCAAAAGTGGCCCAAATTGTTATAAATTATTTGGGCAATATTTGTCATTTTATATGCGGGCCACTTTAGCCTCACAGCCACATTAGCCAGTGCTCACAGTGCCATATCTTTGCCAAAACTGGCCAAGATACATTTTAGGATAACTGGGCCACATTTGTGGCATCATATGCGGGCCACTTTAGGCTCACAGCCACATTAGCCAGTGTTCAATGTGCCATATCTTTGCCAATACTGGCCCAGATACGTTTTGATATACCTGGGCCACATTTGCTTAAACATACGTGGACCACATTTGGTTTACACCCAGATTAGCCTTTGTCGATAATGCCACATTTTTGCCAAAGGTGGCCCACATTTGGTTGGCACTATTTGGGCCATATTTACTATTTACCACATGGGCCACTTTAGGCTCACATTCAGATTACACATTGCCGTCAACACCGCATCTTTGCCTACAGGGGCCCACATGTGATTTGATACATTTGGGCCATTTTTGCTGTTTTACATATGGGCCACTTCAGGCTTACATCCATTTTGGCAGGGGCATAAGAAGGCCAGCAGTGCCGTATCATTGCCATATCATTGCCCACATCCGCATGGTATCTGGGTTATGATTCAGCCTCACTGATTGCTGACAAACCTCTGTGCTTTCCTAGTGTTTAACATGTTTTGTCACTGAGGTGGGCTGATCTATTTGGCAAATTTAACTCATTCAGATAAGGTGTCTGATATCCTGTAATGTAATGTCTGTTTCATTCATACTTGTAGCCAGTGGGAACCTTTGCACAGTAAAGGAGGATCTGTAAACTTCCTCAGCAGAGTCGGTGTATGGTCAGACTCTGCATGTACCAGGAGATTTCATTTCAGACAGCACAAGGTCATGGGCTCTATCCTCTGACCAACCTCCCCTCTAAGACAGAATAAATGCTTTCAAGCCAGTTCCTAACTCTCAGCATGACCTGATGACAGCTAGGATCTCCAAGGACTTCTTCACAGCTGAGTTTGTTTTCATTCGTCATGACCATCACCAAAATTCATTGTGTCCCCGAAACGATGATCTGTTTCGTGTTCTGGAGGCTGGAGTCAAAATATTGCTGGTCGATATTGGGGACAGTCCTGACCAAGAACTTGTTCAGGACGGTCCCTACATCAGTGTGGAAAGGCCTGCAAGCCATCACCAGCTACAAGACCCCGCCCCCCAGCACTGAGGCCAATCAACAACTGGCTGAAGACCTGAACGAGTTCTACTGCAGGTTTGAAAAGCAAAAGCCTGGTCTGACACCCCACACCCACTCTGACCATCTCAAAACACAGTCATCAACACCCTCCCCCTCCCTACCCCCTACTGTTTCTCAGCCTGTACTCAAGATATGTGAAGATGATGTAAGCAAAGTCTTCAGGAGCCAGAAGATAAGGAAAGCCAAAGGCCCAGACAGTGTCTCTCCAGCCTGCCTCAAAGCCTGTGCTGTTCAGCTATCATCCATCTTCACATTGATCTTTAACAGATCACTGGAGCTGTGTGAAGTCCCCTCCTGCTTCAAACGCTCCACCATCATCCCTGTACCCAAGAAACCAAAAATCACATGACTTAATGACTACAGACCTGTTGCTTTAACGTCTGTGGTGATGAAGTCATTTGAGAGGCTCGTGTTGGCACACCTGAAGGACTCTACTGGACCCTTGCTGGACCCCCCTGCAGTTTGCTTACCGACCAAACAGGCCTGTTGATGATGCTGTCAACATGGGATTGCACTTCATCCTCCAACATCTAGACAAACCAGGGACCTATGCAAGGATCCAGTTTGTGGACTTAAGGTCCGCTTTCAACACCATCATCCCGGACACCCTTCAGAATAAACTGACACAGCTCTCTGTGCCCACCTCCGTCTGTCAGTGGATCACCAGCTTCCTGACAGACAGACAGCAGCTAGTGAGGCTGGGAGAACTCACATCCAACACCCGCACCATCAGCACTGGAGCTCCTCAGGGCTGTGTTCTCTCCCCACTGCTATTCTCTCTCTACACAAATGACTTCACCTCTAAAGACCCCTCTGTCAAGCTCTTGAAGTTTGCAGATGACACTGCACTTATCGGCCTCATCCAGGACGGTGATGAGTCTATTTACAGACAAAAGGTTGAACAGCTGGCTGTCTGGTGCAGTCACAACAACCTGGAGCTGAACATGCTCAAAACTGTGGAGATGATCGTGGACTTCAGGAGAAACCCCCCTGCTCTCCCCTCACTCACTATCATGGACAGCACTGTGGCTGCAGTGGAGTCATTCAGGTTTCTGGGAACCACCATCTCTCAGGACCTGAAGTGGGACACTCAAATTGACTCCATTGTGAAAAAGGCTCAGCAGAAGTTGTTCTTCCTTCGTCAACTGAAAAAGTTTAACCTGCCACAGGCGCATATGACAATCTGCTGTTATTGAGTCGGTTCTGTGCTCTTCTATAACTGTATGGTTTGGGTCAGCCAGCAAATCAGATATAAGAAGACTGCAGCGGACTGTTAGGACAGCAGAAAGGATCATTGGTCACCTGCCCAGCCTTCAGGATTTGTACTACTCCAGAGTGAAGAAACGGACAGGTAACATCATCACAGACCCCTCTCACCCTGGACACGACCTGTTTGTGCTTCTCCCTTCAGGCAGATGCTACAGATCTCTGTGCACTAGAACATCAAGGCATAAAAACAGTTTTTCCCCCATGCCATCTCCAGCCTAAACAACTAACACAGGAATTATTACCTGTGTTCTGTAATTCATCACCCATCTCTAATTATTTACTCTCTCTCTGGTACTATGTAAATACAAATGCACATTTTGTATACAGCTGTATATATAGAGTAAATAATGCACAAATCTGTACATAAATCTTCTGTTCCAGATTCATACACATTACTATTATTTATTGTTAAGTCTTATTTAAATGTTTCTGTTCTCATGTCAGATATGTATGTATGTACCAAGAGCTTCTTAAAAACCACAACAAATTCCTCATGTGTTTGCGCACAGGATTTCGTTTGCTCTCTAATTAAATACACCTGAATCAACTAGTCAAGCTCTTTGCGTTCACTTTAATAACAGCCAGATGTGTCGAAACTACACTCAAAAGGAATGAGGAACCTGTTTTACAGACTCAGAGACACGCCTGTTTTGCACACGTCACTCAAACACAGAACCAGGAAACAGGAATCACATGAGTTCAGGGAAAGAGAAACTGAAGTGTGGCTGAGCTGTTGTGTGTTCGTGTCTCTGTATTAGTGCAGTAAAATGGCAGAAGCCAGAATTTCTCAGGATGAGTTCTTGTGTCCGGTGTGTCTGGATCTCCTGAAGGATCCAGTGACCATCCATTGTGGACACAGTTACTGTAGGAGCTGTATTACAGACTGCTGGGATCAGGAGGATGAGAAGAGAGTCTACAGCTGCCCTCAGTGCAGACAGACCTTCAGTCCAAGACCCATTTTAGGTAAAAACACCATCTTGGCTGAAATGGTGGAGAAACTGAAGAAGACTAAACTCTCTGTTGACTGTGACGCTGGAGCTGGAGATGTGGAGTGTGACGTCTGTACTGGAAGAAAATACAAAGCCGTCAAGTCCTGTCTGGTGTGTCTGAACTCTTACTGTCAGAATCACCTTGAACAACATGAGAGTTTGTTTAAAGGAAAGAGACACAATCTGACTGAAACCACTGGACGACTGCAGGAGATGATCTGCCAGAAACATGAGAAGCTCCTTGAGGTTTTCTGTCGCACTGATCAGAAATGTATATGTATGCTGTGTACGATTATTGAACATAAAAACCATGACATTGTACCAGCTGCAGACCAGAGGACAGAGAAACAGGTATTTAACACTAGACACTGATGAAATATTGCTGACACTCGTTTCATATGTGTTTATATCAGCACCATATTAACAGCTTACAGCATTCACACTGCACACGACAGCAGAAATGAACAGCAGCTGCAAGAAGAGTTTCACTGCTGAAAATACACTGTAAACCTTTATCAAGACGGTCTTCCAGCATTGATTAAGCAACATAAAATAATGTAGTGAACTATTTACGTGTTCTTTGACTTTGACTGTATTCACACCTGTCTTGTTTGGTTTGATTGAATCGAACTCAAGTTGGTTTGCCCTCTTGGTGTGGATCTTTTGTCTTTTTTTTTTTATCTAGCTTAAATGTTTAAACTAACATTGTGATAGGCTTTCAGTATTTTATATCTATTTTATTTTAGGCAAGTCGTAATTACAACATCGTATGACATTGTCTCATATGATGCTCATATGTTTCTTCATATTGCTTTAGTATCTGATAACACCAAATCAGTAGAAGAATAAAAATGGCACTACGAAAGATCTCCATGATTAGCCTGTTTTTGCACTTGCTGTTTTCCCTGCATGAGAATTTCTGTCCAATGAATGGATGACATTAGCACATGTTTGGTTTTGTTTACAATTTCTGGTTGACTTGCAAAAAGGGCAGTGTGAAAGCGAACCACACCAAACAAAAAAAATCAACATTGTATTTGGTGCGGACCAAAGCAAGTCAACTAGCGGACTTGACTGGTGTGAATGCACCCTAAATATACATCTGCCAGGAATAGAGCAAGTTAAACACAGTGACAGACACACAAACTATCTCAGTAAATCTGGAACCAGATGATTTCAGTCATTTACAGTCATGTACAATGATCACTGATCCTCCTCTGGAGTTTGAACCTACAGCCATTAGTTATCAGTTCAGACAATTAACCTTTAAACCGCCTCACCCTACTTTTCCTGGATTCATCTGTTCACATGATGATTTAGTGCCAGTAGTTTTCTGTGAGATTCACTATCATCTGTTTGTCCTGCAGAAGCAGCTGAAGGAGATGCAGAAGACGCTCCAGCAGAGAATCCAGCAGAGAGAGAAAGATCTCCAGCAGCTGAGAGAGGCTGTGGTGTCTCATAAGGTGAGTCTGGAGAAGAAGAGAAGTTTGTCTCAGTCTCAGTTCAGACTCACTGAAGCCTGAATCACTGTGTGTCCTAACAGCGCTCTGCACAGACAGCAGTGGAGGACAGTGAGAGGATCTTTACTGAGCTCATCCGCTCCATTGAGAGAAGACGCTCTGAGCTGATACGGCTGATCAGAGATCAGGAAAAGCAAGCAGTGAGTCGAGCTGAAGGACGACTGGAGCGACTGGAGCAGGAGATCAATGATCTGAGGAGGAGAGACGCTGAGCTGGAGCAGCTTTCACACACACAGGATCACATCCAGTTCCTGCAGGTAACACAGATCTAGAAGAACAGCATCATAGTGGACTTGAGCAGATCCTGCAGGTAACACAGATCTAGAAGAACAGCATCATAGTGGACTTGAGCAGATCCTGCAGGTAACACAGATCTAGAAGAACAGCATCATAGTGGACTTGAGCAGATCCTGCAGGTAACACAGATCTAGAAGAACAGCATCATAGTGGACTTGAGCAGATCCTGCAGGTAACACAGATCTAGAAGAACAGCATCATAGTGGACTTGAGCAGATCCTGCAGGTAACACAGATCTAGAAGAACAGCATCATAGTGGACTTGAGCAGATCCTGCAGGTAACACAGATCTAGAAGAACAGCATCATAGTGGACTTGAGCAGATCCTGCAGGTAACACAAATCTAGAAGAACAGCATCATAGTGGACTTGAGCAGATCCTGCAGGTAACACAGATCTAGAAGAACAGCATCATAGTGGACTTGAGCAGATCCTGCAGGTAACACAGATCTAGAAGAACAGCATCATAGTGGACTTGAGCAGATCCTGCTGTGACACGAGACTCACAGAGAAACATTTCATGAGTGTGTTATTATATAATCATCAGGCAGACTCTCATCTGATGGCCTCTAATGGTCACATCTTCTTTTAAAAGAGACACCCCTTAGGTTTCAGCACTGGAAATTATGCTCAGATGGCTCTAATGTCAGTACTTTTCTTTCCCTTTAAATCACTTGTAAAGGCGGCGTCCCACTGCTGCGTATGGTCAGTCCATCCCTGCTCTCTTTACAATATTGCCTACCCCTCTCAAAATTGTGGAAATAAGACCAAAATGCAAAATGCATCTAATCGCTCTAAAGTTATAAATAAAGGCAAGGCAAGGCAAGTTTATTTATATAGCACATTTCATACACAGTGGTAATTCAAAGTGCTTTACATAAAAGAAAGTGAAATAATCATTCACAGCAATAAAAACAAGGAATTAAAAATAATAAAACAAGGAATTTTAAAATGATATAGAAATTGCTTTAAAATGAAATTTAAAACAGTTAAATAGAAAATGATTATACATAAAATACAATGAAGTCAGTTCGGACGTAGCACAGTGTTCATTCAACAAATGCACAGCTAAATAGATGAGTTTTGAGACTGGATTTAAATGTGGCTAATGTTTTAGCACATCTGATCTCTTCTGGAAGCAGGTTCCAGCTGCGGGCGGCATAATAGCTAAAAGCGGACTCCCCTTGTTTTGTGTGAACCCTTGGTATTTCTAACGGACTCGATCCTAATGATCTGAGTGGTCTGTTAGGTTTATATTCAGTGAGCATATCTGCAATGTATTTAGGTCCTAGGCCATTAAATGACTTATAAACGAGTACAAGTACTTTAAAATCAATCCTAAATGTAACTGGAAGCCAGTGTAAGGACCTGAGGACTGGTGTGATATGCTCAGATTTTCTGGTTCTAGTCAGAATCCTGGCAGCAGCGTTCTGGATGAGCTGCAGCTGTCTAATGGTCTTCTTTGGAAGGAGACTATTACAATAATCCACCCTGCTGGTGATAAAGGCATGAACAAGTTTCTCCAAGTCGTGAGTGGAAACAAAACATCTAATTCTTGCAATGTTTTTGAGATGATAGTATGCTGATTTAGTTACTGCTTTGACATGACTACTAAAACTAAGGTCTGTCTCCAGAATCACCCCAAGATTTCTGACTTGATTTTTAATTGTTTGACCCCTAGAGTCAAGGTATGCATTCACCTTGAGAACTTCATCTTTGTTTCCAAATGCAATGACTTCAGTTTTTTCCTTGTTTAACTGAAGAAAGTTTTGGCACATCCAACTGTTAATTTCATCAATGCATTGGCAGAGGGAATCAATGGGGCTATAGTCATTTGGAGATAAGGCTAGGTAGATCTGGGTATCATCAGCATAGCTGTGATAGGCAATTTGGTTCTTCCTCATTATCTGACTTAGTGGGAGCATATACAGGCTAAACAAGAGCGGTGCAAGAATTGAGCCTTGTGGGACTCCGCATGTCGTGGACGTCCACTTAGACTTATGCTCTCCTATACTCACATAATAACCTCTCCCTTCTAAGTATGACCTGAACCATTTGAGTGCCAACCCAGAAATCCCGACCCAGTTTTCCAGTCTCTCTAGAAGTATGTTATGATCGACAGTGTCAAACGCAGCACTAAGATCTAGTAGTACCAGCACTGAATCAGAATTAAAGCGAATATCATTTATTATCTTAATGAGTGCTGTCTCTGTGCTGTGATGCACACGAAAACCAGATTGAAAATTATCCAGGTATCCATTTGAGTTCAAGTAGTTGTTCAGCTGATTAAAAACTACCTTTTCAATAATCTTACCTATGAAAGGAAGATTTGATATTGGTCTATAGTTGCTCAACATGGTGTTATCAAGATTGCGCTTTTTCAGAAGGGGCTTAACAACTGCAGTTGGTCAGTCTAATCATAGCCTTTGAGCTACTTTCCCTGAGCAAATCTACTCAACCCTACAATGAGACTCCATTGATGTGCTTGAGCTGTTAGATGGACATTTATGTTCTTAGCAGATGTTTTATCATCCAAACTATTTCCTAGAAAGTTCACATATAGTGTAAGTGGCAAATACTAGAATCTGTAGCTAATGTGATATAATGAATATGAGAAGAATGAAGCTGATGTTGTGAAAGTGCTGGATTGAGTTACTAAAGATCAGTCAAATCTGATGTTGGAGCAGGTTATTGGGTGAAGTGTGGAGCTGATGAGTTTGATTTGTGTTTTCTGTAGAGTTTCCAGTCTCTCTCAGCTCCTCCTGAATCTACAGACGTAAATGATGATCTCTTCAGATCTCTCGTCTCTTCTGATGATCTGAGAGAATCTGTTCATCAGCTGAGAGACAAACTGGAGGATTTCTGCAAAGAGGAGCTCAAGAAGATCTCAGACAGAGGTAAAGTCCTGCAGATTCATCTGCTCTCAGAAACCAGTCCATCATCATCTCATATCATGGAGAACATCATATTAGAAATGTGTTAGGAATGGATGCAGGATCATGAGAATCACACTGTTCATGTCTGTTGATTTCCACAGTCACAATCACCAACATTGTTCCCAGGACCAGGAACGACTTCCTACAATGTAAGTCAGTAAGAAAACCAGCAGAAAAACTCACTGAGTGTGTTCATGTTCTTCTGTAGAAGGAGAAAGACAAGTTTTATAATTGATGATGTAAATGATGATTAGCACAGATATCTGCTCCTCTGGACCAGGAGCGAGGCCAGAAATGTTTAAGTGTGTGAGGCTACATAAAACCGTACCTGAGCTAACAAAAAAGTTGACAAACTTTAACAAAGATTAATTAATACTGTAACAAATGTATTTCACATTGTTAATGCATTGGCTAATGCTAACTAAAGTTTATTGTATGTAAAGCATTACCTTGGATGGATACCTTGCAAAGAAGAGTAGATAGATGAGCGCAGCTGCAAATATGCAGGTATTTTTTATTTATAATTGTAAATAATACAATTATTTATTTAATCAATTATATTATATCTGCGATCGACACTGAGGCCCATTTCTGTCAATAAATAAAATAAATAAAAATATAAATAAAACAAAAAATATATAAATAAAATAAAGTAAAATACAATACAATAAAATTAAATAAAATTAAATAATAATGATAATAATAATAACTACGTAGATAAAAAAGTTTGTCGAGAAAGCCGGACCAGAAAGTTTTTAAAGTATGATAGATAGATAGATAGATAGATAGATAGATAGATAGATAGATAGATAGATAGATAGATAGATAGATAGATAGATAGATAGAGTCAGATTATAGATAGATAGATAGATAGATAGAGTCAGATTATAGATAGATAGATAGATAGATAGATAGATAGATAGATAGAGGGTCAGATTATAGATTAATAGATAGATAGATAGATAGATAGATAGATAGATAGATAGATAGATAGATAGATAGATCAGATTATAGATAGATAGATAGATAGATAGATAGATAGATAGATAGTCAGATTATAGATAGATAGATAGATAGATAGATAGATAGATAGATTAGATAGATAGATAGATAGATAGATAGATAGAGTCAGATTATAGATAGATAGATAGATAGATAGATAGATAGATAGATCAGATTATAGATAGATAGATAGATAGATAGATAGATAGATAGATAGATAGATAGATAGATAGATAGATAGGGTCAGATTATAGATAGATAGATAGATAGATAGGTATTAGATAGATAGATAGATAGATAGATAGATCGTCAGATTATAGATAGATAGATAGATATAGATAATAGATAGATAGATAGATAGATAGATAGATAGATAGATAGTCAGATTATAGATAGATAGATAGATAGATAGATAGATAGATAGATAGATAGATAGATGAGAAGCGGTCAGAATTTAATAGATAGATAGATAATAGATAGATAGATAGATAGATAGATAGATAGATAGATAGTAGATATAGATAGATAGATAGATAGATAGATAGATAGATAGATAGATAGATAGAGTCAGATTATAGATAGATAGATAGATAGATAAGATAGATAGATAGATAGATAGATAGATAGATAGATAGATAGATAGATAGTAGATGATAGATAATAGATAGATAGATAGATAGATAGATAGATAGATAGAGTCAGATTATAGATAGATAGATAGATAGATAGATAGATAGATAGATATAGATAGATAGAGTAGATAGATATAGATAGATAGATAGATAGATAGGTCAGATTATAGATAGATAGATAGATAGATAGATAGATAGATAGATAGATAGAAGTAGATAGATTATAGATAGATAGATAGATAGATAGATAGATAGAGTAGATAAGATAGATAGATAGATAGATAGGGTCAGATTATAGATAGATAGATAGATAGATAGATAGATAGATAGATAGATAGATAGATAGATATAGATAGATAGATAGATAGATATAGATAGATAGATAGATAGATAGATAGATAGATAGAGGTCAGATTATAGATAGATAGATAGATTAGATAGATAGATAGATAGATAGATAGATAGATAGATTATAGATAGATAGATAGATAGATAGATAGATAGATTATAGATAGATAGATAGATAGAGTCAGATTATAGATAGATAGATAGATAGATAGAGGTCAGATTATAGATAGATAGATAGATAGATAGATAGATAGATAGATAGAGTCAGATTATAGATAGATAGATAGATAGATAGATAGATAGAGTCAGATTATATAGATAGATAGATAGATAGATAGATAGATAAGTCAGATTATAGATAGATAGATAGAGTAGATAGATAGATAGATAGATAGATAGATAGATAGATAGAGTCAGATTATAGATAGATAGATAGATAGATAGGTCAGATTATAGATAGATAGATAGATAGATAGATAGATAGAAGTCAGATTATAGATAGATAGATAGATAGATAGATAGATAGATAGATAGATAGATAGATAGATAGATAGATAGATAGATAGTAGATAGATAGATAGATAGATAGATAGAGTCAGATTATAGATAGATAGATAGATAGATAGATAGATAGAGTCAGATTATAGATAGATAGATAGATAGATAGATAGATAGATAGATAGATAGATAGATAGATAGATAGATAGATAGATAGATAGATAGATAGATAGATAGATAGATAGATAGATAGATAGATAGAGTCAGATTATAGATAGATAGATAGATAGATTATAGATAGATAGATAGATAGATAGATAGATAGAGTCAGATTATAGATAGATAGATAGATAGATAGATAGATAGATAGATAGATAGATAGGGTCAGATTATAGATAGATAGATAGATAGAGTCAGATTATAGATAGATAGATAGAGTTAGATTATAGATAGATAGATAGATAGATAGATAGATAGATAGATAGAGTCAGATTAGTTAGATAGATAGATAGATAGATAGAGTCAGATTATAGATAGATAGATAGATAGATAGATAGATAGGGTCAGATTATAGATAGATAGATAGAGTCAGATTATAGATAGATAGATAGATAGAGTCAGATTATAGATAGAAAGATAGATAGATAGATAGATAGATAGATAGATATAGTCAGATTATAGATAGATGATACGGACCTCAGAGTGGTTGCTAGGGTATTCTAGGTGGTTGCTAGGATGTTTCTATGCGGTTGCTAGGGTACCCAGGGTGGTTGCTGGGATGTTGCTAAGTGGTTTCTAAGTTACCCAGGTCGGTTGCTAGGGTGTTGATATGCAGTTGCTAGGGTACCCGGGCTAGTAATGATTAGCATTGATGATTAGCATTTCGCTAGCATGTTACTAGCATGTCGCTAGCATGTTTCTAGCACGATTAGCAAGTTACTAGCATGTTGCAAGCATGTTTCTAACATGATTAACATGTTACTAGCATGTCGCTAGCATGGTTGTAGCATGATTAGCTTGCTGCTAGCATGTCGCTAGCATGATTAGCTTGCTGCTAGCATGTTGCTAGCATTTTTATCAAGTGACTAACATGTTTCTAGCATAATTAGCATGCTACTAGCATGTCGCTAGCATGATTAGCATGTGACTAGCATGTCGCTAGCATGTTTCTAGCATGATTAGCATGCTACTAGCATGTTGCTAGCAAGACTAGCAAGTGACTAGCATGTCGCTAGCATGTTTCTAGCATGATTAGCATTTTACTAGCATGCTGTTGCATGATTAGCATGTGACTAGCATGTTTGCTAGCATTATTAGCAAGTTACTAGCATGTCGCTAGCATGATTAGCATGTTACTAGCATGTCGCTAGCATGTTTCTAGCATGATTAGCATGTCGCTAGCATGATTAGCATGTTACTAGTATGTCGCTAGCATGATTAGCATGTTACTAGCATGTCGCTAGCATGTTTCTAACATGATTAGCATGATTAGCATGTTACTAGCATGTTTAAAGCATGATTAGCATGTTACTAGCATGTTGCTAGCATGATTACCATGTTACTAGCATGTTTGCTAGCATGATTAGCAAGTTACTAGCATGTTTGCTAGCATGATTACCAAGTTACTAGCATGTTTGCTAGCATGATTAGCATGTTAATAGCATGTTGCTAGCATGATTAGCATTTTACTAGCATGATTAGCATGTTACTAGCATGTTTAAAGCATGATTAGCATGTTACTAGCATGATTAGCATTTTACTAGCATGTTTCTAGCATGATTAGCATTTTACTAGCATGTTTGCTAGCATTATTAGCAAGTTACTAGCATGTCGCTAGCATGATTAGCATGTTACTAGCATGTCGCTAGCATGATTAGCATGCTATTAGCATGTTTCTAGCATGATTAGCATGTCGCTAGCATGTTTAAAGCATGATTAGCATGTTACTAGCATGTTACTAGCATGATTAGCATGTTACTAGCATGTTTCTAGCATGATTAGCATGTTACTAGCATGATTAGCATGTTACTAGCATGTTTCTAGCATGAATTAGATAGAGTGGAAGCTTAAATGAGTTTGAATGGGATAGTAATAGTTCATAGAAGGGAAGTCTGATTGAGTCTAATGGGCTTCAGTGTGTTTAGATCTGAATTTTGTCAGTTGGAGTTTGAATAGTCTCGGCTCATCTGAACATTCTGTCAATGTAAGTCTATGGGATTTTTATGAGTTTTGATCTTCATTTTTATGAAAATCATAAGTCTGATCAGTTATAGATATAGCACCCCCGGCGAGATCAGTCTGAAGATCTGGACTGAGTTTGGAGTCTGTAGAGTTAAAGCTCTCGGAGGAGGAGCAGTCACAAATTTAGTCTCAGAAGAATAATAATAATAACTAGAAGAAGTTTAAATAGGATAAATTATGATTATAACATAACAGGTTGAAATTATGACATAAAAAATTATGTCTTTGTCATGATTATGAATGTTCTATAATTATAAAACTCACTGAGTGTGTTCATGTTCTTCTGTAGAAGGAGAAAGAAGAGTTTTATAATTGATGATGTAAATGATGATTAGCACAGATATCTGCTCATCTGTACTGAGACACTGATGATACACTGAACATGAAGAGTTCAGATACATGAAAAGATCAAACAGATTCATAATTCCTGATTCTGATGTGTTTTATCTCCATCAGATTCCCATCAGCTCACTCTGGATCTGAACACGGTGAATAAACAGCTCCGTCTGTCTGAGAGAAACAGAGTGATTGCATTCACTCTCACAGATCAGCCGTATCCTGATCATCCAGACAGATTTGATATGTGTCCTCAGGTGTTGTGTAGAGAGAGTGTGTGTGGACGCTGTTACTGGGAGCTGGAGTGGAGTGGGAGAGAAGTGTATATATCAGTGTCATATAAGAACATCAGCAGGAAGGGACTGGGTGTTGAGTGTGTGTTTGGATCTAATGATCAGTCCTGGAGTTTGTTCTGCTCTCCCTCCAGTTACTCATTCACACACAATAACATAGAGACTGATCTCCCTGTGAAGCCCATCAGCAGCAGAATAGGAGTGTTTGTGGATCACAGAGCAGGAACTCTGTCCTTCTACAGCGTCTCTGACACAATGAGCCTCATCCACACAGTCCAGACCACATTCACTCAGCCGCTCTATCCTGGGTTTAGAGTTTGGTTTGGATCATCAGTGAACCTGTGTTGATGAATCAGAATAGACTGATGAGAGATTCTACCCATAGTGTTCCTGTGGCTCAGTGGTAGAGCATTGCGTTAGCAGCGCAAAAGGTTGTGGGTTCGATTCCCAGGGAACACACATACTGATAAAAAAAATGTATAGCCTGAATGCACTGTAAGTCGCTTTGGATAAAAGCGTCTGCTAAATGCATAAATGTAAATGTAAATAATGCTTTGAGCTGCATGATAAATCAGTAACAGTGAGATGTTATAGAGTCTCTTCTTTTCTTTGTGTTGATGATGGAAATCACTTTTAGTTAAGCATTTAGTTAATACTAATATATATTATTATTAATGATTAATGAATATTGTCATGTTTAATAAATTCATTTTAATTATATTTGAATGTGTTATTTCTGTTCTCTGACTGATATAATTAAATCTTCTACCCACTTGATGAACAAAGGTGATGTGTTTTATTCCTCCTCTGTGCAGATCCTCCGAAGACAAATCAAGCTCGTTATAGTTTCTTCTGTCACTCTTAAGGTCTTTCCACACCGAGCGCGATGCGATTGTTCTGCTTCTGCTATTTCACGCCTGCACGCTAGGTGGCGCCAAACAACAATGCATTTTTTCTTCATGTAGCGTTTGTATCTCATGTGGTTCACATCGTCCGCTGCTCAATATACAGCATTAAATTAAGATAAATAACTTGTGTTTCTTCATCAGAAACACACAATATCCATAATGCTCACAAGAATACATCTGAAATAATTAGAGGTACAATTAGCATCAAGCTACATTGAAAATGTATGTAATTATTAAAGCTGCAGTCTGTAAGTTTTGGCGCTCTAGCGGTTAATAAACAGAACTGCGTGTGTGTTGCAGAAGAACATTGTAGCCGAATCTACTTCTCTCTGTTCATGTCTGTGACGAATCACACAGGTACTGAGCTACTGCGCACCGGTACCTACCCGAACCAGTCTAAATAGTCCGAATATAAACACTTATTATATATATATATTATTCTGTATAAAGAAGATGTGAGAATAGTCTGTTCTTAAATACCAACAATAACAAGAACTCAGCATTCACTCTTCTCTCTTGTGGAAAAAGTCCTGTACTTCGGTGTTTTTACGCTCGTGCTCAATACAGTCTCCTGAGCTTTTAGCACCACCGCGTCGACCTGTTTTCTTCGTAATAATAGCATAACGAAATAGATTTGGCAAACAATCCAGTATCTTCTGCTTTGGAAAGCGTCAAATGATTTTACAATGCATTTTCACAGAGGGGAGCAAAGTAGCCAATCACAGACATGTTTGTTGATTTCTACAACGCAGTTGCCAATCAGAGGTGTTTAGGCTGTAATCCACACACTCTGCTGAGTTATGTCATGCTCGTAACTTCATTAAAAAACAAGTTTCATTGTGTGGTCACATTCATTGGTTAAAACAGAACTCTATAAGATCGTGATGAATGAGTGACAGTTTTTTAATAAATTTAAAGAGAGTGTTCTTTGCATGCTGAATATATTCAGAATTTAAATAAAACTTGTTTTTCATGCTTGACAAGCGACCACGTATGACACAGAGATAGCTAACTACTACACTATATAGATACTACACTGTATAGATAATACACTATATACCTGTAGATATAGAAGCAGTGATGTGATTCTGCAACCGAGCCTGGTCCAAATGTAAGGAAACGGTTATTAATTATTTGTATTGGCTGCCATGGCAAATCATGCACCTGCTTGCTTTTCTGTTTAATTTAAGTGTTAGTGAATTATCAGAATCAGAATCAGAATGAGCTTTATTGGCCAGGTATGTTTACACATACAAGGAATTTGTTATAGTGACAAAGCTCCACAGTGCAACAGAATGACAGCAACAGGACACAGACAACAAGAGTTTTCAAGTTTCAAGTTTCAAGTTTTATTTGTCACATACACGACTATACAGAGATTGTATAACCAGTAGTGAAATGAGAGTCGGGTCCGCTCCATGGACAGTGCAAATATTGAAAAAACAACACAAGGGAAGTAAACATAAGATAAAATGAATAAAAAATAAGATATAAAGAATAAAATATAAAATATAGAAGAATGTACATGACAGTAAGCTGTAGAATTAAATATTAAGATAAGCATGACTGTACAGAGAGGAATGTGCAAACAGGTTGTACATGGTTGACATGAACCAGCCAAAAATAAAATAAATATAAAAATAAGATAAGATATGTTACAAGACACAGAAAGTGTTGTGTGCAAATGTGCAAGTGTGCAAATGAGCAAATGACACTGACAGTTATGAGGTAGAGAGTAATGAGTGTGTGATTAGTGATTTGAAGTAAGTCAGATGATGTTAGGAGGCTGACTTTGAGTTCAGGAGCCTGATGGCCGTGGGGAAGAAACTCCTCCTGAGTCTCCCTGTTTTTGCCATCAGGCAGCAGAAGCGCTTACCAGATGGCAGCATAGTGAAAAGACAGTTACCAGGGTGATTTGAGTCTTTGATGATTTTGACAGCTCTGCCTCTGCATCGTTTGAGGTAGATGTCCTGCAGAGAGGGGAGAGCCGACCCAGAGATACGCTCAGCTAAGCGCACAACTCTCTGCAGGGCTTTGCAATCTCGGCTGGAGCTGTTTCCATACCACACTGAGATGCACTGAGTCAATACACTTTCTATGGTCCCTGCATAGAAAGTTTTCAGGATTGTTGGTGAGACCCTGAATTTCCTCAGCTGTCGCAGATGGTACAGTCTTTGCCTGGCTTTCTTAACCTGTGTTTGGATGTGTGTAGTCCAAGTCAGGTCCTCTGAGATGTTTACGCCGAGGTACTTGAAGCTACTTACTCTCTCCAAAGGGGTCCCGCTGATCACAAGAGGAGTGTAGGGCAGCAGGTGTCTCTTTCTGAAGTCCACAATCAGCTCTTTGGTTTTGCTCACGTTCAGAGAGAGACAGTTGTCCTGGCACCATGATGTTAGTCTCTCCACCTCATCCAAGTATGCGGTCTCATCATTGTTGGAAATGAGGCCCAGAACCACAGTATCATCAGCAAATTTGATAATAGATGTGGATCTGTGAGAGGACACACAGTCGTGTGTGTAGAGAGAGTAGAGCAGGGGACTCAGAACGCAGCCCTGTGGGGCTCCTACGTTCAGGGTGATGGAGTTGGAGGTGAACTGGCCTACCTTCACCACTTGAGGTCTGCCGGTGAGGAAATCTTGAATCCAGTCGCAGAGTGAAGTGTTTAGGCCAAGGCCTGTGAGTTTGGAAGTCAGCTTGATGGGGACTATGGTGTTAAAAGCTGAGCTATAGTCTATGAATAGCAGTCTTGCATAGTTCCCATTGCTGCTGTCAATGTGTGTGAGGGAGGAGTGGAGTACGTGAGAGATGGCATCATCAGTTGATCTATTGGGACGATAGGCAAACTGAAGAGGGTCCAAAGTAACAGGGATGGAGGAGCTAATGTGGCTCTTAACAAGTCTCTCAAAAACCTTCATGACTATGGATGTGAGGGCCACTGGACGATAGTCATTCAGGCAAGAGGGTTTATTGTTCTTAGGCACAGGGATGATGATGGATTTTTTAAAGGAGGTGGGAACCACAGAGGTAGCAAGAGACTCGTTGAAGATAGAAGTGAACAAACCAGCAAGCTGATCAGCGCATGATCTCAGAACCCGGCCTGTGATCCCGTCAGGTCCAGCAGCTTTCCTGATGTTCACTCCCTTTAGTGCCCTCCGAACCTCGTCCTCCGTCACGGTGATCACATAATCCTCGCTTCTCTGCCTGCTGCTTCCAGACGCGCTGAACGGCAGAGCCGCGCTGCCACCGTTGCTTTCAAATCGGCCGTAGAATGTGTTTAATTCTTCGGCCAGCGACGGATCTGCACTCACCTCCGCGGAGGATTTGTTTCCAAAGGCACAGATGGTCCTTAGTCCCTGCCACATGCGTCGAGAGTCATTGAGCTGAAAATGAGACTCAATTCTCTCTTTGTAGCGATGTTTGGCGGCACTTACAGCTCGTCTGAGAGCATAACACGATGCTTTATACTCGCACATATTCCCAGACAAAAGAGCCTCGTTGTGTGTTCCACGTTAATGTCAGGTGTTCATGAGATGGATTGCTTGGGGGAAGAAACTGTTTCTGTGTCTGGTCGTTCTGGTGCTCAGAGCTCTGTAGCGTCGACCAGACGGCAGCAGTTCAAAGAGGGAGTGTGCAGGATGTGAGGGGTCCAGACTGATTTTGCCAGCCCTTTTGCTCACTCTGGATGAGTACAGTTCTTGGAGAGTAGGGAGGGTTGTACCAATGATTTGCACAGCAGTCCGGACTACCCTCCATAGTCTTCTGTGGTCAGATTTGGTAGCTGAGCTGAACCAGACAGTTATTGATGTGCAGAGGACAGATTCAATGATGGCAGAGTAGAACTGTTTCAGCAGCTCCTGTGTCAGGTTAAACTTCCTCAGCTGGCGAAGGAAGTACAACCTCTGCTGGGCCTTTCTCACAATGGAGTCTATGTGAATTATTGTAAAGTGTTACCCACATAATGCATTTTGAGCGGTTTACCAACCCCACCCCCCACCCCCCAACAAATATAAAAGCCCCCCCAAGTCCTGAGTCCTGGCGCCGGGCTTGAAGCACATAAAATGAAACTTTCAATATTTAAGAATAAATGTGGATTAAATTAAACACATTCAACATACAGTAAGTGTATATAGTGAAGTATACATACAAACTAAAATTAAACAGCATAAACAAAATAAACATACAAATATGCATAAATGACAAGAAACGCAGGCTGTTCTGCTTGTTTCTAAGGCCTGATTGATGATCACAAAAAATCTTTATTGCATTAGACATTGGATCTGGGTCTGTAATTATTTAATGTAATGCTAAATATGGCTCAATTTTCCCTCACATGACGAGTCTGTCTGTGATCATGGCATCACTGCATTTATTAAAACAAGCACTAATACTACAGCAATGAATATTATGTATATAGCAGTCAAAACATCCTTTTTTATCTCCAGAAAGAGACCGTTTGGATTACATTTCTACCAGAACTTCACTTTAATATCGCTATCATTCTTTCATTTCTGAAAATAACTCTAAATTTGATTTAAAAAGTCAACAATTGATTGTGTGTCAGTCAGAGGGGGATCTTCAGTGAAATAGATCAGAGCGGGAATGTTATTTCAAGCTGAATGGATTTTGGCCATCCAGAAATGTAGGTACACTTTTTGATAAAGCCAACAGTAGAAACATCAGATTTCTCCGGTGCAGCTGGTCATCATAATGTATGAGCACTACTAACTACATGTGTCCCATTCCTCTCCCTCCACTGCCACTGTTTCCTTACTACAGAGAAACCTTCACCACAGAGCCAGCAACACTCACTGTGAACAATAACAGCTTTATTAGACTAGAAAACCAGCAAGAGCGGAGATGAAGAGTGTGTGTGTGTGTGTGTGTGTGTGTGTGTGTGTGTGTGTGTGAGAGTGTGTGAGAGAGAGTGAGTGTGTGTGTGAGTGTGGGTGTGTGTGTGTGTGTGTGTGTGGGAGTATGTGTTTGTGTGTGTGTGTGTGTGTGTGTGTGTGTGTGTGTGTGTGTGTGTGTGTGTGTGGGCGGCAGTGATGGCGGCAGGTTGCAGGCCACTCGCTGGTGCAGGTGAACGCCAAAATGTTGTTTGGTAAAACTAAACAACCACACCCGTTGTAATTGCCATCGTTAATGCAATAGGTGCAGATAAGATGCTTTGCCAACTATTGTGGATTATGTGCTTGATTGCAACAATCAAGCTTGCATACAAACAGGCATTACTCACCGGGAGAATCTACCAACAGCTGCTGTTACCGCGTGATTTCTCCCATGGATTCCATCTACCGGGAGAAGAGCATACTGTTTTCCAGCAGTATGTTGGCCCGCTGTCTGAGGATCAATGGATGGCTTTTCAGTCTCATGTACAAATCTACAGAGATCGTCTGAACACCAAACGCCAGCGCGATCAGCACTTTGTTTCCTCCGGCGATCCAGGAAAGTGGATAAAGTTAGTTACATTGCTAAGCGGGATATTTTTTAAGAATGGAGTTTTTACAGCAGAAAGCCACAACGCTAGGCCTTTTGGATTACAGTTCCTGAAGTATGCGGCGAGAGTCCTAAAGAAGTTCCCAGTGACACAATCGTATCCTGAAGATATAACATCGGCTTCAGTATCTGACTGGATCCGTGAACAGCTGTGTTATCTGCGGGACACCGTTCTGCCCTCTCTGCGGACAGGAGCGACTCTCAGCCAGCGAAACAGAAAGGTGAGCAGGAACAAACTCGCATATCTGTGGCAGTATAGAAGATCTAAAGCGATCCAAGTCATCTTAAATAACAGCGAGTATCCCGACCCTCCTCCCTGTCCTAGTGACATTACAGTTATACAAACTTACTACGAGAATAAATGTCTAAATCAGAGGTGTAATGAGGATTTTTCACCCCCACCCTGGTATTTAAATGTGCCGCCACCGAAACCAACTTTTTTCCCTAAAACAACGCATTTCACGCAGCAGGAGGTAGAGACCGTTTTAAAGAACCTCCCTAACAACAAAGCAAACGGTAAAGATGGCGTGACATATGAGACTTTTAAAAATATGCAGTCATGTCAGATTTTAACAACTGTCTTTAATGTCTGTTTGGAAAATAAGAGAATACCAGACTCGTGGAAAGGAGCATTAATTCATCGTATTCCAAAAAAAGACAACATCCCTGATGATCCATCGACATGGAGGGATATATCCCTTCTTCCCACCATCTATAAGGTGTTCATGAAGTGCATACTGGCCAGAGTTCTTCCGTGGCTGGTGGAGGCTGACATCTTATTCACCAAGCAGAAGGCTTACATCAATAGGCAAGGTATGAATGAACATGTATTCTGCCTTAAAACAGGGATAGATGACTTTAAGCACGAGTCATGTAGACTGTATTCCGTCTTCCTGGACTTTAGAGATGCATTTGGTACTTTATCTCATGATGTCATGATCAGATCATTAGAGGAAATACAGCTACCTCAGCTGTTCATTGACATCGTGAAAGATGTATACAGAGGCTCCTTTATTGAAGTAATCTGTGGAGAACAGCTCACTCATCCAACATCACTTCAGATTAAAACTGGCTGCCCATGGAGTGCAATTAATTTCATAATTGCCATTAACCAATGGTTAAAGTGGATGTGTCAATGTGCCCCTCTTGGCGTGATATCTCCTATCCCAGTACAGGGCTATGCAGATGATGTTCTGATGGCCTCCAGAGAAGAGAGCGTAATTAAAAACATGCTGTCCAGAACCGATGTTTTTCTGGAATGGTCAGGTCTGGAGATTAAAGACACAAAATGTGCTGTTCTGTATGAGAGGAGGAGTGGAGGGAACCGGTGGTATCGTTCGAAGTCTGATAAATGTCCAGTGTTTACAGTAGCAACAAAGCCCATACGGGTATATTCTCTTCATGAAACATACACTTATCTTGGACATAAAATTAACATTGCAGGAGAATGGAAAGAGCAAGTAAACATCATCTTGTCAGAGTTTACATCTAAGCTGGACCTGATTGATAAATGTCCGCTGCCACTGACTATGAAGCTGGAGGCTATTAGGCAGGTGGCACTGTCTAAAGTACAACATCTGTTCTCCAACGTTCACATCCAACAGAAAGTGCTGAGTGAAATGGATGACAAAACAGTGAGCCTAGTGCGAAAGTGGTTTGGACTTAATACACACAGCACTCGTGATGTTATTTTTCATCCCCAATGGGAAGGAGGGTTGGGGGTACCAAACGTGACATGGATTTATACCAGCATGCGGATTTCCCATCTTCTGCACATGCTGAATAATGATGACAAAGACGTTAGGGAGTTGGCCCGATCCTCCCTGTTTTTGGATCTAAGGAGACGCAAGGTGCCGCTGGCCAGGGAGTCAGAGCCTCACTTCCTTGGCTTCAAAAGGAAACCCAGCGGGAAACTGGACACTCACTCTGCTGGATTTGGTGTCTGGTCAGATTGGCCGGACCTGAATGACCTCTGTGTTCGAACTGGAGTATCACTGGAGTGGGTGCGGTCTGACACTGAGAGTGTGAGAGTCTCGGAGGATATCATCACTGACCCGCTGATATATGTCAGGGCAACAGCCACATACGGTGGTGATAGCAAACCATTAACATCTGCAGGAGCCCGGCGAACTCTCTTGGAATTGCATCAATATAAACAAAAACAACACTGGACTGGACTGAAACTT
>JALXFT010003078.1:12500-72500 GCA_023376895.1 Aspiorhynchus laticeps | reverse complement strand
CCTCTATCTGTGTGCCAAATTTCATAACTTTCCCGCAAGCGGTTCTATGGACACACATAGCGGATCAAGAAGCAGCCCCTATAAAGAGTGTGTTAAGCATGAGAGGAAAGCTTTCATGTTTGCAAATATACAGCTGTGTTTTGTAACTCTTTAAGCAGCCTTGAAGTTTTGTAACTCTTTAAGCAGTGTGGATATATTTACATACAGCAGTATACTGGATCCAGCGAGACTCACCTCTGGCTCAGCTGCTCCAGGTAGTGTCCGCTGAGCGACATGTTCATCTCCAGGACTTTGATGCGGTTGTTGAGCCTCATGAACACAGACTCTTTCTGACTGGAGCCGTGTGCAGGTGCGTCGCTGGAGTTCTGCGCTTCTGTGTCGATCTGCTCAGTATGAGCGCTGCTTTCATCATCGAACAGCTCCTTGTTCCTGGACTCTGACCCTGAGAGCCCTTCTTGAGCTGGGGTCAGGGATCCGCCGCTGACCGCTTCATCTACAAGAGTGGATACGGACTTGTCTGCTTTGTTTATGGACACTGGAATGTTATTGTCAAGGCTGACCTGATCTTCTCCAGTCTGTGCAGCAGAGGCGAGGTCCGGTTTCTGGCTGGACTCGCTCAGACGGTCAGCGCTCTCTGTGAGGCACTCGCTGGCGGACGCACACATCAGCTCAATGGGCCGCGTCGCTCTGGAGGAGTCCAGCCGGAGCAGATCTGAGGTCAGACTGGGTGCGAGATCTGGAGGGAGAATGACGGGACTCTCTGTGGGTTTAGATGAGGTCATGATGGTTGGGTTTGGCTTCCTCGTCTGAAGAAGGTCTGGAGAGGAGCAGCGCTGCAGAAGGTACTCCTGAAGCGAGACTCTGTGTGAACGGGAGCAGAGCTTCTGCTGATCTGCTTCAGGCTCCAGGTTTCCTCCGGAGGACTGATCCGGTTCGTCCTCAGACAGCAGCGTGACGATCTGCTCCACATCAGGCGTGGTTTGGACCGGAGCGTCTCCAGCGGCGTCTGAGAGTGTCGCTGTCGTCTCTTCAGTAATGCTGGTGGTTTCTGTAATCACAATGACATCGAGCTGATCCGCCGCCGCAGTCACCGGCCTGAGCGCAGAACACGCAGGATAAGAAGCTCTACATGACCAGGCCCATTCAGATTTCCACACACATACAGATTTAATTGATTTCTTTCCCAAACTGCATCGACTTCTCTAAGATATGAGTTTCAGGAGTTTAGGACACAGAATAGGTTTATACGATAACTGTTTTATCTCCTATTTGGGTTCATGTATATGCTTTATTTTTTAAGATTAACTGTTTTTTCCAAGCCATTGTTAGACGCCAGTGTTTCCCATCATAGATATGCAAGGATTTGATTTCAAAAACAGTATAATTGCTATTAAACTATATCTTGTTATGATTTTAAATCTGTATTTGGCAGGGATGCACGATATTATCGGACCGATATCGAAATCGGTCGATAATGGCTTTAAATGTAAACATCGGCATCGGCCCGATATTAAAAATTGTGCGATATGTCTCGCCAATAAGAGGAATACATTAACTCACATGAGCTCAGGGTGTGTTAGTGATTAGATCAGCAGTGTGTGACTCATTCCTGAAGCACAGTTTTGTCTGAATGATGATTATATTGAGTGTTATGGATCTCTGTATTTAATCTGTGAAGCACTACAGAATGTGTTCGGTGTGTGAGAGTAAACAGTAATAGCTCCTCCGGGTCAGTGAGGAGTTTAATCTGTAGGGGGCGCTGTTGGCCTACTTCTAATAAAATGAAAGTAAAATACACAAATAACATTTAGACTGTGTTTCTGATTAAATAAAGCAGTAATTGATGTCATAAAATCATGAGTTTGTTTTGATTTAAAGGTCAGAAACTATAGCTTACATGAAAAAAAAATCACAAACATGACGCTTGTAAATTAAATCTATATATACTGATTTATTCATTACTGTGCAATATGTTATTTTTTTAAAACAAATTATGAGCTCTAAAAGAAAAAAAAAACTCTTTTGCTTTAGACCATCAACAAATGTTAAATCTTATAAATAAAATGTTAAGGTTACTACTGCATCTTTCTGAAAAAAAAAAGTTAAATTTTCAAGAAAATTTTTTAAAGCTTCAATGTACTGTCATTATAAAATAACTTCATTATTGTTTATTTAATTCTAACAAATAAGTTCTTGTTAAAAACTAACCAAAATTAAAAAAATATTTTGATTATGATTTCCACACAGGGCAGACTTGGTGTTGTTTCCAAACAACAGGAAATATATCGGTATCAGCATCGCCTATCGGCCAAAATGAGTTGAAAAATATCGGCATATCTGACATCGGCAAAAATACAATATCATGCATACCTAGTATTTGGCCTCAGAATGATCTCAAAAAGAGGTGCTTAAGTCTGATTTTGTGGTGCTTTAAAATTAAATGATTATAATCTTAATTGAATGAAGGATTGATGAAGGATTGATGAAGGATTGTGACAGTAATCAGTGTTGAGTACAGTAAGGTTAACTCTGCCTGCTTTACATGTCTGAAAGTGATTAACAGCTGAAAACAATTGTTAGAAATTTAGAGAAGTAATCAAATGCAATCAATTACAATGTTTTCATAAAGTAATTGAAATAGTTACATTACTCATTACATTCTTAATAGGGTAACTATTAATTACATTTCCAGAGTAAGCTTCCCAACACTGGATGTGATGTACAGTAATCAGTCGACTGTCACTGCTGGTCTGCATCAGTCTGTTGTGTACATTAGCCTTAATATGCTGCATTAACATAATATGACGTAATATGGTCTAGGCTCTAATATTCACACTCACCAAATGCACAAATAGGCTTTAAGTTAATACAGTTTTTCTGTGACTATGAATCTGCTTCTTCATTGATTAAGAGTCTGGTTATTGTCTTTAATAGCACTTTATCCATCTTAATAACTGCATATTTTCATTTACATCAATCATCTTCGTCACCCAGTGATAAGCACTGCTTACATCATGCATTGATTACTGCAATGCTCTCCTCTGGTCTTCCTTCTTGAGAAACTTCAGCTGTTCCAGAATTCAGCTGCATGAGTTATTTCTATAATCCTCTATTGAACTGATGCTGATTCTTACCTACAAGGCTCTCAATAATCTCTCTCCTTCATACCTCTCTGATCCTCTTCATATCTACACTCCTGCTCATGCATTCAGATCTTCCTCATTAGCTTGTCTTGTTTCATCACGTATTTGTTTGAACACTATGGAGACTTTACTTCTGCTGCCTCTCTTTTATGGATTTTACTGGATATCTTCATACTTCTAAATCTCTCATCTCAAAACTCACCTATGAGACTTTGTATTCCGTATCTTACAGTGTCTTCTTCTTTATTATAGTATTGTTTCATCCAAACTAACCTAGCAACTACCCTGAGTGCCCTAGCAACCGCATAGCAACACCTTAGCAACAACCCTGAGTGCCCTAGCAACCGCATAGCAACACCTTAGCAACCACCTAGTTACCCTAGCAACACCCTAGCAACCACCCAGAGTACCTTAGCAACCGCATAGCAACACCCTAACAACCACCCAGAGTACCCTAACAACCGCATAGCAACACATTAGCAACCACCCCGAGTACCATAGCAACCACATAGCAACACCTTAGCAACACCCTAGGTACCTTAGCAACCGCATAGCAACACCTTAGCAACCACCTGGTTACCCTAGCAACCACCCAGAGTACCTTAACAACTGCATAGCAACACCCTAGCAACCACCCCGGGTACCCTAGCAACTGCATAGCAACACCTTAGCAACCACCCCGGGTACCCTAGCAACACCCTAACAACCACTCCAGTACCTTAGCAACCACATATCAACACCTTAGCAACCACCCTGAGTACCTTAGCAACCGTATAGCAACACTCTAGCAACCACCCCAAGTACACTAGTAACCACATAGCAACACCCTAGCAACTGCCTCAGGTACCTTAGCAACCACATAGCAACACCTTAGCAACCGCCCCGGGCACACTAGAAACTGCCACGAGTATCCTAGCAACTGCATAGCAACACACTAGCAACCACCCTTGGTACCCTAGCAACCACACAGCAACACCTTAGCAACTACTCAGTGTACCCTAGAAACCGCATACCAACACCATAGCAACCGCCTTAGCAACCACCACAGTTAGCCTAGCAACCGTCAAAGCAACCACTCTAAGTACCCTAGCAGCCACTCTGACTTTTTTATCTAGTTTATTATAGTTTTGTTTAATGTTGTTAGTATTGATGCTTTAGGATGACATTTCTGTTAAGATTGCAAGGTGACTATGAGTGCTGTGAAAAGTGGCTATAATTAAAACTTATTATTATTATTAATAAAATTGAGTT
The DNA here is from genome assembly GCA_023376895.1 of Aspiorhynchus laticeps. NCBI lineage: Eukaryota > Metazoa > Chordata > Actinopteri > Cypriniformes > Cyprinidae > Aspiorhynchus > Aspiorhynchus laticeps. Next base: position 68,106 of record JALXFT010003078.1, on the reverse strand, counting down.
TATCTAGGAGCTGCAGCATTATATACTGAATAACAGTACACACCGTCTACCAACAAACATAATCAACACTGACTCTTAATGGCTTTTACCATCAGACGCCTTACATGAATGAACCACTACATCAGGAACAAATGTGTGAAAGGAGCCAGAGAGACAGATATTGAAAATAACACCAAATCTGATCTCAACACATGAAGAGCTCAGGTGTTTCTGGAGACACGTACCCGGCGGACGCAGCGCTGTGGATCGATCCGGCGTCTGTCATGTTTAAACCTTCAGCGGAAGAGTCTCCTGAAACACAGAAACACTCTGGTGATGAAGAAGCCTCTGGTAATGACGTCAGGAGTGTGTGCGGTGGATCAGACCTGCTCCTGCGGTGCTCTCCGGAGCTGCACCCAGCACACCGGCAGCAATGTTGTTCACCATCGTGAGAAGAGCATCTGGAAGCACAAGACTTCATGAGACCTGCAGAGCATCTCAAACACATGGCTGAGGATCTCACTCACCTTTGGCAGATCCGATCAGGTTTCTGGAGGATCTCTCATCGACTGGCAGAAAACCAGGCTGATCTGAACATTCAGAAAGAGAGAGGACACTGTTGATGCATCTCTGACACAAGCAGACGTATTTTATTCAGACGGAGAGTGTTACCGCTGTCGTGCTCGTCCTGACCCTGCGGCGCTCTGTCTGATGGATCTGAGTTCATCTCATACTCCTCCATCATACTAGTGCCAAAAACCCTTCAGAAACACAGAGAGCCGTCAGCGTTCACAGTAGGGCTGTGCGATATTGAAAAAAATGATATCTCGATATTTTGTTGGATTTTTTTTGATAACGATAATTAGACGATATTTAGCCGAGTGTGTTATTGTGATGATATCTGACTACCGTGGACAGCTGCAGTTTATGATATTCTTCATATTCTGTGTTTTCAGTTCACATCAGTGATTAATTAATCTTTTAATTTAATTTTTACCTTTAACAAAGCCATTTTTTTCTAAAAGTGTACTTTTTTGAGTCAAATTGTTACATTTAATCAGTCAATTAAGATAATAAGACATTTAGGCTGTTACCAATGAAAAATGAAACCAGTATCATCAAAATTAATCTTTGCAGAAGTTGCATCTGAATGTGTTTAGATGTATTTACACACTGTTAATGCAGATCAGAGGGACACGGAGTGCTTTAACAAGTTACAAATGCATATTTTTTGACATTTTAAACATAAAACATTGAATACTGATATTTAAAATTATTTTAAAAATTAAAATAGACTTTAAAGGTGAAATTAAAACCTCCAGCAGGTGGCAGCAAGTCACTGTTAATAAGTGAATCATTACGAGTGAACCGAATCATTTAAATGATTGAATCATTCAGGAACGAATCACTGAGACACAGAACAGTGCTGTAGCTGTCTGAAATAATTTTTTGTTGGCGAAATGGAGCAAAAACAGGGAATATGGCGTCTAAAACATAAGTTTCTTAATATTAACTTATTGTTTATTGAACTGTTGTATAAAATCAATATCACATTTGTAATCATGCTTATTTTTGAAGAAAAAACGGCACTCTTCGTGTGATTTTAACTATATGAAATGTATATACAGGTGCATCTCAATAAATTAGAATGTCGTGGAAAAGTTAATTTATTTCAGTAATTCAACTCAAATTGTGAAACTCGTGTATTAAATAAATTCAATGCACACAGACTGAAGTAGTTTAAGTCTTTGGTTCTTTTAATTGTGATGAATTAGGCTCACATTTAACAAAAACCCACCAATTCACTATCTCAACAAATTAGAATACTTCATAAGACCAATCAAAAAAACATTTTTAGTGAACTGTTGGCCTTCTGGAAAGTATGTTCATTTACTGTATATGTACTCAATACTTGGTAGGGGCTCCTTTTGCTTTCATTACTGCCTCAATTCGGCGTGGCATGGAGGTGATCAGTTTGTGGCACTGCTGAGGTGGTATGGAAGCCCAGGTTTCTTTGATAGTGGCCTTCAGGTCAGCTGCATTGTTGGGTCTGGTGTCTCTCATAGATTCTCTATGGGGTTCAGGTCAGGCGAGTTTGCTGGCCAATCAAGCACAGTAACACCATGGTCATTGAACCAGCTTTTGGTACCTTTGGCAGTGTGGGCAGGTGCCAAGTCCTGCTGGAAAATGAAATCAGCATCTCCATAAAGCTTGTCAGCAGAAGGAAGCATGAAGTGCTCTAAAATTTCCTGGTAGATGACTGCGTTGACTGTGGACTTCAGAAAACACAGTGGACCAACACCAGCAGATGACATGGCAGCCCAAATCATCACTGACTGTGGAAACTTCACACTGGACTTCAAGCAACATGGATTCTGTGCCTCTCCACTCTTCCTCCAGACTCTGGGACCTTGATTTCCAAAGGAAATGCAAAATTTACTTTCATCTGAAAAGAGGACTTTGGACCACTGAGTTCTTTTTCTCCACAGCCCAGGTAAGATGTTTCTGACGTTGTCTCTGGTTCAGAAGTGGCTTGGTAGCCCTTTTCCTGAAGATGTCAGAGCGTGGTGACTCTTGATGCACTGACTCAAGCTTCAGTCCCCTCCTTGTGAAGCTCTCACAAGTGTTTGAATCAGCTTTGCTTGACTGTATTCTCAAGCTTGCGGTCATCCCTGTTGCTTGTGCACCTTTTCCTACCCAAATTCTTCCTTCCGGTCAACTTTGCATTTAATATGCTTTGATACAGCACTCTGTAAACAGCCACACCTTTCAGTAATGACCTTCTGTGACTTACCCTCTTTGTGGAGGGCGTCAATGTTCGTCTTCTGGATCATTGCCAAGTCAGCAGTCTTCTCCATTATTGTGGTTTCAAAGAACAAGAGATACACAGAATTTATACTGTATGGATGGTCATTTATTGAAACTAAAATGTAAATATTCTAATATTTTGAGATACTGATTTTTGACTTTCATGAGCTATAAGCTCTAATCATCAAAATTAAAACAAAAAAAACTTTTGAAATGTTTTACTTTACATGTAATGAATCTAAAATATATGAAAGTTTCACTTTTTTAAATAAGTTACAAGAAAAAATGTACTTTTTCACGACATTATAATTTATTGAGATGCACCTGTACATTATCCGGGCCACACTAAGCCTTAAGTGAGTTATACATCAACAATACTCAACATATTGTAAAGAGAAATTTACAAATGTCCTCCCTAAATGTTTAAATAAGTTCCAGAAATGTGTCCTACTTGGTGAAATCATCCCAACCCAAGGTTTGCACAAGTAGCAATTCAAATGTCACAGATAAATATTCAAAGACACATTCCAAGACTTTAAAAACAGTTCTTCACAAGTTTTAACCTAAATGCTTCTCATGCAGACTCTACCTACACAGTAAGTCTGTAAGTGTCACGGCCACGCTGTGTTAAAGAGCGCACGATGAAGACGAAAGGTTATATATCATAAGTCTTTAATCCAACAAGGGTAAATCCAATAAAGGTAAATCCAAACACAATGTAGCACAGCAAAATTCAAGACATGTAGAGGTAAGACCAGACAAACTCAAAGTGAACATAAGTACTCAGACCAAACAAGGATAATTAACTAGGCACACCTGAACAGAATAATACAATCAACACAACAAGAGAAATGGTGCAAAAGGAAAACAAAGTCCAAATGAACAGAAACCATGTTTAACCAGTTAAGACGGGCATACACTGCGATTTTCATTCGATTTTGAGCCGAATTCTGACTCGTGTGACTCTTATTTTGAGTCGGCCGAATTTCAGCTTTGTCGTGCGTCGTTTGTCGTGCAGTGTTTGTGCAGTGTACAGGGGGAGACGAGAAGCGATAAGTCTCTCCCGATAGGCAATCGGACGGTCGGATGAATTTCTGACATGTCAGAAATTTTGATCGCCCCTCGTGAGGGTATCGCACAATTGAAGCAAAGCTACGAACCGACTGCCCTAAACTCAGTGCTTTTTCCCTCACTGCGCCTGCGCGGAAACAGATCTTTAACTATTTAATCTTTATTGCAGCAAGAAAACGATAAGAGAGAGATCTTTAGATTAATTCAGTCATGACAACTCTCGGAAAGGTTTAGCATGGTGATGGATATGACAATGTTAATGTATTTGGTCTTGGCGGAATAGATCTGCTACACTGCTGCTGTTGGTTATTGCTGTAGTTGTAGATTATTGCTGCTGCTGCAAACAAGTACAGGAACTTGCTACTGCCAATGCGTATGGCGATACGCAGTGGTGGACAAAGTACACAGATCAAGTACTTGAGTAAAAGTACAGATACGTATAATAAAATATTACTCCAGTAAAAGTAAAAGTACTGCTTTTTCAATTTTACTCGAGTGAAAGTACAAAAGTACTTGATATTTTATCTACTTAAGTAAAAAAGTACTGATAGATAGATTTATTTTGCAATTTTATATAGACTACTTTATTTAATTTTATATTAGCACATATTTTTATAATCCTAATGCCCAAAATACCTACGATTTTCCCAAAATAACCACTATATGGAGTCAAGATATATATTTTGTTGTTGATATGGACTACGTTAACGAGAGTGGTGTAGTAATGTTCACTGTGAAGCTTACACTGCGATGTACCGGAGAGAAAACAGATTTGACCATATCATTTTCACCAGTAAGAAAAAAGTGTTTTAAAACTTGTTGTTTTGCAGAACATCAGTTATATATGACATGAGAATTAGGCCTGAAGTTAGGAAGAACATTTTAAGGAAAATATAATTATATTTTCATAATGATTTTTTTCTTCTCAAACCTTGTCTGTGGTGTAAAAACACCCCTGGCCAAAGGCCCCCAGAGGGCATCACTTCCCACTTTGATAATTACTGTAGTTATGTTCTGAACATCACAACCTTTCTTTTTCCCTCAGATGTAATCTATTTAGGTGGCTGAATAAAAATATTTGGACTTTATTTAAAAAAATGTCCTCAACTTAGCACCAGCAAGCTTGTTATCTAGACAGTTAGCATCAGCTAACAATATTTACTTATTTTCAGTATGGTTATGAATAAACATTCATATCTGTCTACTCGGCTAGATGATCTAAACAATATACAAATTTATACTGTTGATAAACAATATAAAAACAGACGTCACATAGGGCTAAATGCGTAGCATTTTAATAAAACTGCTAACATTACTGCAGCGGGGAATATGAACGTGCATGAGTTATTTTATTTAATCTGTGTTATTTTAATGTTTCATTTTTTGACCTAAAACATAGACACTGACATTGATTCATCTGCATTCACGCATTTCAGTGGGCTTAAATAGATCACCCTTTAAACAGCAGATTTAGTTCACAAACAACTGACAGTTTTGACCTAAATATGATTTTCAGTAACAATAATTAATCCTAAAATTCGACATTAGTAACTTACTTTTCGCAGCAACAGTTGTGCGCGCGCGCAACCGCGCTCACAAGATCTCCCGGTTCTTTACTTGTGAGTTCAGTTCACTGGAGACTCGCGCTAAATGGATCATTTGAATCAGTGAGTTTTCGACTCCAGAACAGCTGCAATCGGATCATTCCAATTCGTGAATGAATCGTTTGTTGCGATTTGCGAAACGATTTAACAGGTTCATTGAAAAGAATCAGTTTGTTCATGAATCAGACACCGCTTCTGTGTCTCGGAGCACGTGATGTATTATAAGGAGTAACGACGTGTTTTATGAAATGTAGTGAAGTAAAAAGTACGATCTTATGCTTTGGAATGTAGTGAAGTAAAAGTAAAAGTTACTCAAAATAAAACTACTCCAGTAAAGTACAGATACTTGAAAAATTACTTAAGTACAGTAACGAAGAAGTTTTACTTCGTTACTGACCACCTCTGGCGATACGGTGCCATGAGTATTTAAGACATACTGCTGCTGCACAAAGCATGTAAAATAACCCCCCAACAAAGCTGTAGAAGAAAACAAAGTCATTAATTATGCATGCGTTGCTGCTGCTATACAATAATATGTATAATCATTCCTATGCAGAAGGGATATAAAAATAAAACCCCCCAACAAGCAGATCTATTGCCAAGACATATGTACTGCTGCTGCTCCGGAGAGCCGTGAGACCGTATGATTGCAATCTATGTGAGCCTGGGCCAGGTTTGCCGAATGGCTTAACACTAGTGAACTATTGCTGTGTGTACCTGATCGGTTGACCAGATAGCTTAAACTAGTGACCTGAGTTAAATGTGTTTCTGGGCTTAATGGAGCCCAGATAAATTAACTAGTGGCTTAACAATGTGAACCTGGGTGATGTACCCTTAGGTTTATTTAACTAATGACCTAAATAACTATGCGAGTCTGAGCCATAGCTCAAACTTACCTAGGTAAGAATGCGCACTGTGTGTGATGTTAACAACAGGAATCACACTGCAGGCTGATAGATGAGTAACCCCCAGCACCCACCTGACTCAGGCTCGAGTGGCCTGAGCAAATAGTTTAAAATTGTCATTATTTGTCATTTTTTCCATCAACATTACTGCAATGAAAATACTTACCTTTACCTTATTAGTGGCTAACAAAATATTTAGCAAAAGAATGAATCACTGTACACCCTGTAGTTGTGGCATCAATGCCCAGGACTAATTCTGCCTCAAAAGCAGCTGCTCATTTATTTTGATAATTTGAAATATTTATATTGCATATTAAGAACAATAATGTTTGCATTGTATGAACACATCATTGCTAAATGCATGGCTAGTTCCAAATGGTCTTGAGCAAGACACTACAGTGAGTATTTTAAATGCAGTTGTCTGCTTTTATATTATTTGTGTCCAAATTAAAATTGCTACATAGAAATGCTGTGCATGCTGCTGCTGAGAATCGCGATGACTGAATGCCTATGCAAGCTGCTACTACTGCACAGAGACTGACTGCCGAGAGCTCCATTAATTAGGCATATAGAGCTATAGAGGCGAATGCCTACTTTAACAGTGTCTACGCCAGACGCGAGCGGCACAACTGACGAGTCGATAGACCCGTTAAGATAGATAAAGCTGTCCGCAATGTATGCAGTGCGATACAGCCAACGCAACAAACTTCTGCTACTATTGATAATATTCACCAACATTTCTATTCTGAGTAGAAATGCATGCTGAGCTGTCAATGTTGTAGTAGGAATTTACTGTGCGAGCTGTTGCAGTATTAATATTTAATCAGAATTTGCGAAGTATATTTACTGCTGTTTTTTTTGTTTTTTTGCAACTAAAGCGCTTTCTGCTGCCGCTGCTATATTAGCAACAATAATATAATTTGCTATGCATGCTGCTGCTAATATTATGACCTTGCATCTGAATTTGCTATGCATGCTATAAAATTTTCTAACATTGCAATCTCAATAGCTATGCATACTGCTGCACAAGAGTACTGTAAACAAGAGAATGCTCTGCCCCTTTATACATACCCAAACGCGACCAATTAATGCTTATTTCGCTTTGAGAGTTCTATAAACCCTGTTAAATCAAATATCGAAGTAATAAAATGCCTATCACCTAAAGTTAACTACCATCCAAACGTTATCTTTTCAGTGAATTTCATGCAAGTAAATGTAATTTCTGCTGCCGCTGCTACATTAGCAACAATGATGATTGGATTGCCATGCAGACTGCCGCTAATAGTTCTAACACTGCAACTGAATTGCTATGTGCTGCTGCTATAAAACGTCACTAAACTAGCAATCGGAATGGCCATGCATACTGCTGCTACAGCTGCACGGAGGTACTTAAATGCTATAGTGTCTTATTACCAAGCAAACGCAATCAAGTTCATAAAATCTACTGTATGCCTCATAAATAATCAAAGAGTAAAATGCTTATTTCACTTTAAGTTACTTTCCCCAAGCGTTATCACTGAAGTTTCAAGCAACTAAAGTACTTTCTGCTGCCGCTGCTATATTAGCAACAAGATTGACTTCCTGCTGCTAATATTATTTCTAAAAAATACATAAGAATTGCTATACATGCTGCTGCTATTTCTCTACGTGCGATCTGAATACTATGCACACTGCTGCTACAGCTGCACGAGGTACTTAGAATTGCTATTAGCCCCTTTTAAATAACGAAAGCGAATGATGCCTATTCGCTTGAAGAGTTCACATACCATCCATTTGTGTCACTGAAACTCAGCAATAGTAAGTCGCTTTATATGAAAGTCTCTGCAAAATAAATACATGTAAATGTAAACTACGGTCTACCTACTGCTGCCACAACTAAATGCTTCATTTGATTTGCTAGGCATACTGTTATTAATATTTCCCTAATAAAGGGATCTGAAATTCTATGGATACTACTGCTACACTTCATGAAGTACTAGAATTCCTGTAACCCGTCCATGCGTGCTCACTGAAATTTCATGCAACTAAAAGTCCTTCTGCTGCCGCTGCTGTATTAACAAATGATAATTGGTTGCTATGTGGACTGCTGCTAATATTATTTCTAACTTGCATTTAAATTTGCCATGCCATTTTGCTGCTATTAAGTTCGCTAAATTGCGATCTGCTTAGCTAAGCATACTGCTGCACAAAAGTATTTAGAATTACTGAGCATCTTTATTAAAGAATGAATCGTAAACAAATAATGCCTATTTCTCTTTAAGAGTTCACAAAACCCCTGTACACCCCGTTAAATAAATGCAGTAATAAAAGCCCATTTCAATTAAGAAGATACTTACCCCATGTATTGTCACTGAAATTTCATGCAACCTGACTTTATGCTGCTGCTGCTATGAACAACAGTAATAATTTGACTTGATTTGCTATGCATAGTGCTATTAACGATTCGCTAATATCGCAATCTGAATTCTATGATACTGCTACTATTCTCCGTGAAAGTACTATAATTGCTGTAGCCACTGAATACACCTAGGAGTGTACTATTAGCTATTGTACAAAGGCAACTGAATGTAGATTATTTATTATTAGTAGTATCTTTATATTTTAAATGAATTCGTGATAATTTATCTTTAAACTATCACTAAACATGACTTCATAAACTCTTCACTATCACTGAACCAAAGTAACGAGTGAAATAGTGATGTGGCCCCTTTAAGACGAGCGCTCCCTCTTCTGACTGAATTGCGATGCGGTAGGAGTAACATGCATGTATGAGCGAGTATAATTTCTGTTGCTCATTAGTTGTAATGGTTAAATAGGTAGGGATGATGCAGTATGACGTTTATGAAGACAGTTATACGGGTTCACCTTGGCTTAACTGTGAACGACTGTGAAACACCAACTGCAACCGACCCCACTGTGAGGTGTGCATCTGAAGAGATCCGTTCGCGATTAATGTAGAAATTATGCACACAGAAGATATTATAGCATTGCGATTTCGGGCGAATAAAGTAATCCCTGGTTCACTTTACTGTTCTAAAATCCACGACGCTTGACGTTGTTCATAGGTTACTCACATAGGTTACATGACAAGAAAAACTGCTTGCTGCTGCTGTTATATTGACACACATGCCTCCTCACGCGAATACCCTGCTCGTGGTTTTACAACTTGTATGGTTCTGTAACGGTTGCTGTTCCAGGAAGGACAGGAAGATGAGGGGTTCAAAATAAACAGGTACTTTAATAAAACAAATGAAGACAAGGGTATAATGTACAGCATAACCAAAAACACTTTAAGACTCGACCAACTGGATAACCAAACAGGAAGCTTATAAAGGAACAGGGAACAAAAGAGTAAACGAGATAATGGAACACAGGTGAAAAGACTAAACGATGATTAACTAATAAACTAATGACTGGAAACAAGAACAGGAAAAACCAAATAAGGGCAAAACAGGAACTAAATGGAAACTTACACGTGACAGGTTCCTAGTTAGAATGTAAAACTGACACAAAATGCACTGAAATCAAAGTGAAGACCGTTACTTATCTAGCTGTTGGGCTTCAGAGATACTCTGTCTGAAAGCACGCTGCAGGAATCTCAAGTGAACACTACTAGCCAGCCATATAAATGCAAGGCAGTAAGCTCATTGGCTGCATATCCAGCATGAACCAATCAGCTTGTGCCAAGTAGTTTAACTCTCTGATTATAATCAGGTACGTTAACACCCCGTCAGCCTGCGTCATCTAGAGTTTCATGGCTGAACTATTTATAATAATGTCATTATCACGGGAAATGTGAATCATTGTCCATCATTTTGCAATCAGTGATAAAGACAAACACGTCGCAAAATTATAAATATTTCAGTTTTAAACCATGAAGGCTAGCCAGTGCATGCCACACAAACAATTTTCAAACTGCATGAGCGTAATGCTGAGAAGAAGTTTTCAAATCCAGTCAATTCAAGCTACAGAAAGTGAAAGCAAAAACTGACCGAGCTTTCGGCATCTGTCGCTGCATTAATGGCACATATTCTCTCAGAGGAGACGAAAGACATATTGGGTAGTATTGGGTAGGCTATTGGCTTAATTTATTTTCTAAAAAAAAAAACCCTTATGGCTGATATACGTAGTGAAAAACAACAACAACAGAATTGAAGTGTTTCGTGTTAACAAGTTGTTTTTGGAATTTCCTTGTCTGTAATAAAGGTTTTATTTTCATTGACTGATTATTCATTAAGCTGTTCATTCAGTGTTCGGAGTCCGGACACAGGCTAGCTAGACGGTTGAGAATTTTAATTATAGGCCTATTAATATATCTAAATGTTTTAAATAATCTTCAGTGAGGACAAGGAGTAATCTAAATTAATCTTTTATTATCCGCGCCTCAGTTGTGTGGTAAATGCACAATTATTTTGGGGCAAATTAATTTTAGTAGACCTATAAATTTAATAATTTAACTACCATAATAATAATAATAATAATTTAATACATTAATTGGAAATGCCAAATCCTCACGATATCACCGATAGGTATTTTTTTTTTAGTTATCTCTGGCTATCGTCCATAAATGGTGTCATCGTCTGCGCAAGCGCAACCCGAGTATTTCACACGTATAGTGAGAGCACATAAATCGTGAGCTTTGGCTTTACATCGCATGCGATCTTCTCGTACAGTGTGAGCTGATACCTTGCTGAAATCGCACGGAAATCGCACAGAAATCGCACAGTGTATGCCCGGCCTTAGAGCTATTATTATAGTGCACATCTGTTTTTATGCTGCACAGTACACATATAAAAAAACTGCCATCAAAAGCATGTTTCAAAAAATAAATTGCTGGGTATGTAGCCTTCTTAAGGGTGTATTCACACCAGGAAAGTCCCCTAGTTCATTTGCTTTGGTCCGGACCAAATACAATGTTGATTTTTTTTTATTTGGTGCGGTTTGTTTTTACACTACCCTTTTTGCAAGTGAACCAGAAACTGTAAACAAAACCACACGTGTGCTTAAGGTCATCCATTCATTGGTTCATCTATTCAACTGTAACAGAGTTTGTTTGGAACCGGACCGAGACCACCTCGGTACGGTTGTTTGGTCTGCACCCGAGTGCGATTGCTGTATTCACACCTGCCCAAAAGATCCGCACCAAGGGGGGAAACAATCTTGAGTTCGATTCAGTCTAACCAAACAAGACAGGTGTGAATACACCCTAAAGCCCAATTTATACTTCTGCGTCGAACCTACGCTGTAGCCTACGCAGAGACGCACAGGCCTGCGCCATAACCTGCGCCGTACCTGACGTGCACCTCTCCAAAAATCTAACAGTGCGTCAATTCTACGCGGACCGCAAGTGCTGTGATTGGTCTGCTAGAACCCCCTCCCTCCGTACGTACTTGAGTTTTGTGTGCGTTTATGAGCACTGTAATATAGTTTAATGTTACACCTTCTTATTTAAAATAAAACAAAGCAAAGAACAAGTGTCTTATCATTTATTATACTACATAGCATTATACATCACTAGTTGTCCGCGAGTCCGCGACAAACAATGTTGATCTTTGCCGTGGTACTGCGGGTTACACCAGCAACATGCCCGTGGACACTGCATACTAGCGGTCCGCATGTGTACTGCACGTCGACGCGGAAGATGACGCAGAAGTATAAATGAAAACTGACGCACAGCTTACGGCGTAGGTCTGACGCAGAAGTATAAATTGGGCTTAAGACTTATATCTAGATCACCCTGCATCAGTTAACTGTGTTGCATCCTACTAAAAGTAGCCAAATTTTATTAGGCCATATTTACAATTTCAAACTTCCATTTCAATTAGCCAGTGTCAAGTGCTACATCCAAACCAGAATTGGCCCTTGTCTGCTTTATAATATATGATGTGGGACAATTTAGGCTTACACACTGATTAGCCAATGCTGACTGTGCCATATATTTGCCAAAAGTGGCCCAAATTGTTATAAATTATTTGGGCAATATTTGTCATTTTATATGCGGGCCACTTTAGGCTCACAGCCACATTAGCCAGTGCTCACTGTGACATATCTTTGCCAAAACTGGCCCAGATACGTTTTAATATACCTGGGCCACATTTGGTTTACACCTGATAATGCCACATTTTTGCCAAAGGTGGCCCACATTTGGTTGGCACTATTTGGGCCATATTTACTATTTACCACATGGGCCACTTTAAGCTCACATTCAGATTACACATTGCCGTCAACACCGCATCTTTGCCTACAGAGGCCCACATGAGATTTGATACATTTGGGACATTTTTGCTGTTTTACATATGGGCCACTTCAGGCTTACTTTTTGGCCAGGCCATAAGAAGGCCAGCAGTGCCGTATCATTGCCTTAAGTGGCCCACATCCGCATGCTATCTGGGTTATGATTCAGCCTCACAGACTGCTGACAAACCTCTCTGCTTTCCTAGTGTGTCACATGTTTTGTAACTGAGGTGGGCTGATCTATTTGGTAAATTTAACTCATTCAGATGAGGTGTCTTATATCCTGTAATGTCTGTTTCATTCATACTTGTAGCCAGTGGGAACCTTTGCACAGTAAAGGAGGTTCTGCAAACTTCCTCAGCAGAGTCGGAGTATGGTCAGACTCTGCATGTCCCAGGAGATTTCATTCCAGACAGCACAAGGTCATGGGCTCTATCCTCTGACCAACCTGCCCTCTAAGACAGAATCAATGCTTTCAAGCCAGTTCCTAACTCTCAGCATGACCTGATGACAGATAGGATCTCCAAGGACTTCTTCACAGCTGAGTTTGTTTTCATTCGTCATGACCCTCACCAAAATTCATTGTGTCCCCGAAACGATGATCTGTTTCGTGTTCTGGAGGCTGGAGTCAAAACATTGCTGGTCGATATTGGGGACCGTCCCTACATCAGTGTGGAAAGGCCTGCAAGCCATCACCAGCTACAAGACCCCACCCCCAACACTGAGGCCAATCACCAACTGGCTAAAGACCTGAACGAGTTCTACTGCAGGTTTGAAAAGCAAAAGCCTGGTCTGACACCCCACACCCACTCTGACCGTCTCACAACACAGTCATCAACACCCTCCCCCTCCCTCCCCCCTACTGTTGCTCAGCCTGTACTCAAGATATGTGAAGATGATGTAAGCAAAGTCTTCAGGAGACAGAAGATAAGGAAAGCCAAAGGCCAAGACAGTGTCTCTCCAGCCTGCCTCAAAGCCTGTGCTGTCCAGCTATCATCCATCTTCACATTGATCTTCAACAAATCACTGGAGCTGCGTGAAGTCCCCTCCTGCTTCAAACACTCCACCATCATCCCTGTACCCAAGAAACCAAAAATCACATGACTTAATGACTACAGACCTGTTGCTTTAACGTCTGTGGTGATGAAGTCATTTGAGAGGCTCGTGTTGGCCCACCTGAAGGACTCTACTGGACCCTTGCTGGACCCCCCTGCAGTTTGCTTACCGACCAAACAGGTCTGTGGATGATGCTGCCAACATGGGATTGCATTACAACCTCCAACATCTGGACAAACCAGGGACCTATGCAAGGATCCTGTTTGTGGACTCCAGGTCCGCTTTCAACACCATCATCCCGGACACCCTTCAGAATAAACTGACACAGCTCTCTGTGCCCACCTCCATCTGTCAGTGGATCACCAGCTTCCTGACAGACAGGCAGCAGCTAGTGAAGCTGGGAGAACTCACATCCAACACCCGCACCATCAGCACTGGAGCTCCTCAGGGCTGGGTTCTCTCCCCACTGCTATTCTCTCTCTACATAAATGACTGCACCTCTAAAGCCTCCTCTGTCAAGCTCCTGAAGTTTGCAGATGACACTACAGTCATCGGCCTCATTCAGGACGGTGATGAGTCTATTTACAGACAAGAGGTTGAGCAGCTGGCTGTCTGGTGCAGTCTCAACAACCTGGAGCTGAACACGCGCAAAACTGTAGAGATGATAGTGGACTTCAGGAGAAACGCCCCTGCTCTCCCCCCACTCACCATCATGAACAACACTGTGACTGCAGTGGAGTCATTCAGGTTTCTGGGAACCACCATCTCTCAGGACCTGAAGTGGGACACTCACATTGGGCCTCATTTATCAATCTAACGTAGAAACGAGCGCAGATCCGAGCGCACAAATCAACTTACGATAGAGCTCACGTGTGATTTATGAAACATTCGTATGCCGCCAATCCCATCGTACGAAAGATCGTACGTTGATAAATGTGGCGGAAGAAAACAATCGTCATTTGAATATTACGCCCCTAAAAACACCCCGGTTTAGAAGCCTCGCCCCTAAAGTTTACGACATGGAGAAACATAACCCGGCCAAAAAGAGGAAGTAATCTCATGAAAGAGAAATTGATCTTACTCCAAAAACACCCTTTAACCTTATAATTGCAAACAATGGCATTCATTTATATGTATATTAAATACCAGTAAATATAACGAAAAATTTATAAATATTAGGCCTATAAACACTATATAGATTATTTAGTTCTCCTTAATCCACAACAAACCCTTTAAATTTAACGGTATTACAAAACAAGAATGAAAAAATTAGTAGCTATAAAATTTTATATTAAACTATGAAGTAATACACAAATTAGGCTATAGTGGCATTCATTATAAACAGAATAGGCTACAACGTCAAGCTAAAATGAATTTATTAAAGCGAAACTAAATGGTATTTGGCTCAAGCCTCTCTCATTCGACATCCAAATGTTTCCATTTTTGTCATGTAACATTTGGTTGCTAAACTATTATCTATGATGTAAACAGGGCTTTGTACTTCACTTGAGTTCCAATATCCATGTAAAATATCACCCTTCACATGCGCAATTAATGTTTGTTTCGGCGCTGCACGCTGATTTTACAGTGGACCTTGTAAATTGTGCAGTGTAATTTATGTTTGGTTGACTGCATTTTAGTTTTATTAATGGCTGAAATATCAAGTTAGTAACGCTGAAATGTTCTGTGTGTGCATGTGCGTGTGAGGCACCTGCGTGATCACCCCGTCAGTTAAAATAAATAAAAGTTATAGAAAACAAATAAAATGCATTAAGAGTGTAACAAAAACGAAAGTGGCCTATAGCCTACTTGTCGCACTGTTTTTTTTTCTTTTGTTAATCTGTTAATTAAGAGAAATATATTTCGTGTAGCCCTATTTATTTTATTAATTTTATAATTTCTGTTTTTCTCGATTCACAGAAGCGCTGCAGGTGTGTGATACGACGATGTGTGATTCCTCACGGTCTGTTGTTTATGCTGCTATTTGCGCATAAAGCTAAAACCCTGAAAGAAAGAAAGAAAAAGCTTCGTTTGTCGGTTTAGGAAAATAATCTAAATGAACAAAATGCTGTCATTATACAATTCTCTGAAATTCTCTATGCTGCACGCAAGTTCAGGCTGACTCAAAAACTTGCGTACACGAGCTCAGACCTGACGTGAGATTTGATCGTAGCCACCGCTCACGTCCATATTGATAAATTCCAAGTTTTGCGTAGAAACTACCGTACGCCCAAATTTCGGTCGTACGTTCGTTTCGTAAATGAGGCCCACTGACTCCATCATGAAAAAGGCTCAGCAGAGGTTGTTCTTCCTTCGTCAACTGAAAAAGTTCAACCTGCCACAGGCGCATATGACACAGTTTTTACTCTGCTGTTATTGAGTCGGTTCTGTGCTCCTCTATAACTGTCTGGTTTGAGTCAGCCAGCAAATCAGATATAAGAAGACTGCAGCGGACTGTTAGGACAGCAGAAAGGATCATTGGTGTCCACCTGCCCAGCCTTCAGGACTTGTACTACTCCAGAGTGAAGAAACGGGCAGGTGACATCATCCCAGACCCCTCTCACCCTGGACACGACCTGTTTGCACTTCTCCCTTTAGGCAGATGCTACAGATCTCTGTGCACTAGAACATCTAGGCATAAAAACATTTTTTTCCCCCATGCCATCTCCAGCCTAAACAACTAACACAGGAATTATTACCTGTGTTCTGTAATTCATGCCTGTAATTCATTCTCCATCTCTAATTATTGCCTCTCTCTCAAGTACTATGTAAATACATATGCACATTTTTTATACAGCTGTATATATAGAGTAAATAATGCACAAATCTGTACATAAATCTTCTGTTCCAGATTCATACACATTATTATTATTTATTGTTAAGTCTTATTTAAATGTTTCTGTTCTCATGTCAGATATGTATGTATGTATGCATGTATGTACCAAGAGCTTCTTAAAAACCACAACAAATTCCTTGTGTGATTGCGCACACGTGGCGAATGAAGCTGATTCTGATTCTGATTGTTGATCGACTTAAATCAGCTCATGGGGATCTGGATCGGCCGATGGTTCTGGCAGCGGCTCCTAGGAGAGGACATCCAGCTACCAACAAGCAGGTGAACTCCAGGGAGGAGACTTTTACTGCCAAAGAGGTTCAACATGGTGCAGACTCATGACACTGCAGGTCACATGATCCATCAGTGTCAGCTCCTGCCAGCCGACTGAAGATGGAGAAAACAGATCCATCAGTGTGATCATGAAGAAACTGTACATCTGGACACAGTTTTCAGTCCTGCAGTACAAGTGAAGTAATTAGCATGCAGTATTACTGCAGTTTTTAAGGCTGTTGTCCTGCTTCTCTGTAACTTGTGTTCTTTGAATGTTTGTGTGTGACTGACATCTAGTAGATATTTCACCATCATAGTTCCCCATTCCTAGTCCAGGAGAGTCAATTCCCCACAGAGTTTAGTTTGATCTCTGATTAAATACACCTGAATTAACCGTTCAAGGCATTTGCATTTACTTTAATAACAGCCAGATGTGTCGAAACTACACTCAGCAGGAATGAGGAGTCTGTTTTACAGACTCAGAGACGCCTGTTTTGCACACGTCACTCAAACACAGAACCAGGAAACAGGAATCACATGAGTTCAGGGAAAGAGAAACTGAAAGTGTAGCTGAGCTGTTGTGTGTTTGTGTCTCTGTATTAGTGCAGTAAAATGGCAGAAGCCAGATTTTCTCAGGATGAGTTCTTGTGTCCGGTGTGTCTGGATCTCCTGAAGGATCCAGTGACCATCCAGTGTGGACACAGTTACTGTAAGAGCTGTATTACAGACTGCTGGGATCAGGAGGATGAGAAGAGAGTCTACAGCTGCCCTCAGTGCAGACAGACCTTCAGTCCAAGACCTATTTTAGGTAAAAACACCATCTTGGCTGAAATGGTGGAGAAACTGAAGAAGACTAATCTTCAAAGTGTGGTTCCTGCTGGAGCTGGAGATGTTCAGTGTGACGTCTGTACTGGAAGAAAATACAAAGCCGTCAAGTCCTGTCTGGTGTGTCTGGAATCTTACTGTCAAACTCATTTTGAGCGTCACGAGGAGTTTCATTCACGTAAACCACACAAAGTGACTGAAGCCACTGGACGACTGCAGGAGATGATCTGCCAGAAACATGAGAAGCTCCTTGAGGTTTTCTGTCGCACTGATCAGAAATGTATATGTGTGCTGTGTATGGATGAACATAAAAACCACGACACTGTGTCAGCTGCAGCACAGAGGACAGAGAAACAGGTACTTAAACTAGATTTAATATGTGTTTCATATGTGTTTATATCAGCACCATATTAACAGCTGACAGCATTCACACTAAACACGACAGCAGAAATGAACAGCAGCTGCAAGAAGAGTTTCACTGTTCGCTGAAAATGCACCATAAACCTTTATCAAGACAGTCTTCCAGCTTTGATTAAGCGACATAAAATAATGTAGTGAACTATTTACCTGTTCTTTGACAAAATATACATCTGTCAGGAATAGAGAAAGTTAAACACAGTGACAAATACACACACTGTCTCAGTAAATCTGGAACCAGATGATTTCAGTGATTTACAGTCATGTACAATGATCACTGATCCTCCTCTGGAGTTTGAACCTACAGCCATTAGTTATAAGTTTAGATAATTAGCCTTTAAACCGCCTCACCCTACTTTTCCTGGATTCATCTGTTCACATGATGATTTAGTGCCAGTAGTTTTCTGTGAGATTCACTATCATCTGTTTGTCCTGCAGAAGCAGCTGAAGGAGACGCAGAAGACGTTCCAGCAGAGAATCCAGCAGAGAGAGAAAGATCTCCAGCAGCTGAGAGAGGCTGTGGAGTCTCATAAGGTGAGTCTGGAGAAGAAGAGAAGTTTGTCTCAGTCTCAGTTCAGACTCACTGAAGCCTGAATCACTGTGTGTCCTAACAGCGCTCTGCACAGACAGCAGTGGAGGACAGTGAGAGGATCTTTACTGAGCTCATCCGCTCCATTGAGAGAAGCCGCTCTGAGCTGATACGGCTGATCAGAGATCAGGAAAAGCAAGCAGTGAGTCGAGCTGAAGGACGACTGGAGCGACTGGAGCAGGAGATCAATGATCTGAGGAGGAGAGACGCTGAGCTGGAGCAGCTTTCACACACACAGGATCACATCCAGTTCCTGCAGGTAACACAGATCTAGAAGAACAGCATCATAGTGGACTTGAGCAGATCCTGCAGGTAACACAGATCTAGAAGAACAGCATCATAGTGGACTTGAGCAGATCCTGCAGGTAACACAGATCTAGAAGAACAGCATAGTAGTGGACTTGAGTGAAAGTTATAAATAATGATCAATCTAATCATAGCCTTTGAGCTGCTTTTCCTGAGCAAATCTACTCAACCCTACAATGAGACTCCAGTGATGTGCTTGAGCTGTTAGATGGACATTTATGTTCTTAGCAGATGTTTTATCATCCAAACTATTTCCTAGAAAGTTCACATACAGTGTAAGTGTCAAATACTAGGATCTGTAGCTGTAATGTGATATAATGAATATGAGAAGAATGAAGCTGATGCTGTGAAAGTGCTGGATTGAGTTACTAAAGATCAGTCAAATCTGATGTTGGCGCAGGTTATTGGGTGAAGTGTGGAGCTGATGAGTTTGATTTGTGTTTTCTGTAGAGTTTCCAGTCTCTCTCAGCTCCTCCTGAATCTACAGACGTAAATGATGATCTCTTCAGTTCTCTCGTCTCTTTTGATGATCTGAGAGAATCTGTTCATCAGCTGAGAGACAAACTGGAGGATTTCTGCAAAGAGGAGCTCAAGAAGATCTCAGACAGAGGTAAAGTCCTGCAGATTCATCTGCTCTCAGAAACCAGTCCATCATCATCTCATATCATGGAGAACATCATATTAGAAATGTGTTAGGAATGGATGCAGGATCATGAGAATCACACTGTTCATGTCTGTTGATTTCCACAGTCACATTCACCAACATTGTTCCCAGGACCAGGAACGACTTCCTACGATGTAAGTCAGTAAGAAAACCAGCAGAAAAACTCACTGAGTGTGTTCATGTTATTCTGTAGAAGGAGAAAGAAGAGTTTTATAACTGATGATGTAAATGATGATTAGCACAGATATCTGCTCATCTGGACCAGGAGCGAGGCCAGAAGTGTTTAAGTGGGTGAGGCTACATAAAACCGTACCTGAGCTAACAAAAAGTTGACAAACTTTGACAAAGATTAATTAATACTGTAACAAATGTATTTCACATTGTTAATGTTAGTTAATGCATTGGCTAATGCTAACTAAAGTTTATTGTATGTAAAGCTTTACCTTGGATGGATACCTTGCAAAGGAGAGTAGATAGATGAGCGCAGCTGCAAATATGCAGGTATTTTTATATTTATAATTGTAAATAATACAATTATTTATTTAATCAATTATATTATATCTGCGATCGACACTGAAGCCCATTTCTGTCAATAAATAAAATAAATAAAAATATAAATAAAACAAAAAATATATAAATAAAATAAAGCAAAATACAATACAATAAAATTAAATAAAAATAAATAATAATGATAATAATAATAACTAGATAAAAAAGTTTGTCGAGAAAGCCGGACCAGAAAGTTTTTAAAGTTTGATTGATAGATAGATAGATAGAGTCAGATTATAGATAGATAGATAGATAGATAGATAGGTAGATAGATAGATAGATAGATAGATAGATAGATAGATAGATAGATAGATAGATAGAGTCAGATTATAGATAGATAGATAGATAGATAGATAGTCAGATTATAGATAGATAGATAGATAGATAGATAGATACAGTCAGATTATAGATAGATAGATAGATAGATAGATAGATAGATACAGTCAGATTATAGATAGATAGATAGATAGATAGATAGAGTCAGAATATAGATAGATAGATAGATAGATAGATAGATAGAGTCAGATTATAGATAGATAGATAGATAGATAGATAGATAGATAGTCAGATTATAGATAGATAGATAGATAGAGTCAGATTATAGATAGATAGATAGATAGATAGATAGAGTCAGATTATAGATAGATAGATAGATAGATAGATAGATAGATAGATAGATAGATAGAGTCAGATTATAGATAGATAGATAGATAGATAGTCAGATTATAGATAGATAGATAGATAGATAGATAGATAGATAGATAGAGTCAGATTATAGATAGATAGATAGATAGATAGATAGATAGATAGATAGATAGAGTCAGATTATAGATAGATAGATAGATAGATAGATAAATAGATAGATAGATAGAGTCAGATTATAGATAGATAGATAGATAGATAGATAGATAGATAAATAGATAGATAGATAGATAGATAGATAGATAGATAGATAGATAGAGTCAGATTATAGATAGATAGATAGATAGATAGAGTCAGATTATAGATAGATAGATAGATAGATAGATAGATAGATAGAGTCAGATTATAGATAGATAGATAGATAGATAGATAGATAGATAGAGTCAGATTATAGATAGATAGATAGATAGATAGATAGATAGATAGATAGATAGATAAATAGATAGATAGATAGAGTCAGATTATAGATAGATAGATAGAGTCAGATTATAGATAGATAGATAGATAGATAGATAGATAGATAGATAGAGTCAGATTATAGATAGATAGATAGATAGATAGATAGATAGATAGATAGATAGATAGGGTCAGATTATAGATAGATAGATAGATAGATAGATAGATAGATAGATAGAGTCAGATTACAGATAGATAGATAGATAGAGTCAGATTATAGATAGATAGATAGATAGATAGATAGAGTCAGATTATAGATAGATAGATAGATAGATAGATAGAGTCAGATTATAGATAGATAGATAGATAGAGTCAGATTATAGATAGATAGATAGATAGATAGATAGATAGATAGATAGAGTCAGATTATAGATAGATAGATAGATAGATAGATATATAGATAGATAGAAAGAGTCAGATTATAGATAGATAGATAGATAGATAGATAGATAGATAGATAGAGTCAGATTATAGATAGATAGATAGATAGATAGTCAGATTATAGATAGATAGATAGATAGATAGATAGAGTCAGATTATAGATAGATAGATAGATAGATAGATAGAGTCAGATTATAGATAGATAGATAGATAGATAGATAGATAGATAGATAAATAGATAGATAGATAGATAAATAGATAGATAGAAAGAGTCAGATTATAGATAGATAGATAGATAGATAGAGTCAGATTATAGATAGATAGATAGATAGATAGAGTCAGATTATAGATAGATAGATAGATAGATAGAGTCAGATTATAGATAGATAGATAGATAGATAGATAGATGCTACGGACCTCAGAGTGGTTGCTAGGGTATTCTAGGTGGTTGCTAGGATGTTTCTATGCGGTTACTAGGGTACCCGGGGTGGTTGCTAGGGTGTTGCTAGGTGGTTGCTAAGGTACCCAGGTCGGTTGCTAGGGTGTTGATATGCAGTTGCTAGGGTACCCGGGGTGGTCACTAAGGTGTTGCTATGTGGTTGCTAGGGTAGTCAGGGTGGTTGCTAGGTTGGTTTAACCAGTGACAAGCATGTCTCTAGCATGATTAGCATGTAACTAGCATGTTGCTAGCATGTTTCTAGCATGATTAGCATATTACTAGTATGTTTCTAGCATGATTAGCATGTCGTTAGCATGATTAGCAAGTTACTAGCATGTCGCTAGCATGTCGTTAGCATGATTAGCAAGTTACTAGCATGTCGCTAGCCTGTCGCTAGCATGTTTCTAGCATAATTAGCATGTTTCTAGCATGATTAGCATAATTAGCATGTTGCTAGCATGATTCTAGCATGATTAGCATGATTAGCATGTTGCTAGCATGAATTAGATAGAGTGGAAGCTTAAATGAGTTTGAATGGGATAGTAATAGTTCATAGAAGGGAAGGCTGATTGAGTCTAATGGGCTTCAGTGTGTTTAGATCTGAATTTTGTCAGTTGGAGTTTGAATAGTCTCGGCTCATCTGAACATTCCCTCAATGTAAGTCTATGGGATTTTTATGAGTTTTATAATAATAATAAGAAGTAGTTTAAATAGGATTTCAGTAAGTTAGGGTGCAAGCTTAACTTAATAAGACAAAAATCATGCTTTGATCTGCTCATCTGTACTGAGACACTGATGATACACTGAACATGAAGAGTTCAGATACATGAAAAGATCAAACAGATTCATAATTCCTGATTCTGATGTGTTTTATCTCCATCAGATTCCCAGCAGCTCACTCTGGATCTGAACACAGTGAATAAACGCCTCCGTCTGTCTGAGAACAACAGAGTGATTACTGACACTGACACAGATCAGCAGTATCCTGATCATCCAGACAGATTTGATGATGTGCGTCAGGTGTTGTGTAGAGAGAGTGTGTGTGGACGCTGTTACTGGGAGCTGCAGTGGAGTGGAGATGTGTGTATATCAGTGTCATATAAGAGCATCAGCAGGAAGGGACGGGGTAAAGAGTGTGTGTTTGGATGTAATGATCAGTCCTGGAGTTTGTTCTGCTCTCGCTCCAGATACTCATTCAGACACAATAACATACAGACTGTTCTCTCTGTGAAGTCCATCAGCAGCAGAATAGGAGTGTTTGTGCGGTTAAACTCAATGTAATGTTAGTTTCCTAAAGGGAACGGCGTTATGTAATAAAGACTAGCATAATTATTTTGAGGCTGATGATTGTTAAAAGTAATGTTTTGTATGTAATATTTCAGACTTGTTGAGCTTGTGTCTTCATTGTGCGTTAAGGACACAGAAGCCTGCTTGTGTGAGGAGGCGATTTCCTCAGCTTCAGAAGAGAGGGAAAGATGGTTTTAAGGCAAGTAAACTTCATAATTCCATCATGTTATCATTTTTCTTTTTCTTTTTTACTGAGACTAAAAGAATGTTTGTTTTTGTAGATGTTGAAAGCCAGAGACATAGGAGAGCATCATTCTTTTGAGATTGATGCAAGTTATTTTTAGAAAATAAATGTTTCTGTTGTCTCCTGCCTGTTTACTTCACATTTTGATGCAACAACAGTGTGATTACATGTTCATATTTTATTTATACCATTGATGTCTGTGTTTTTTTTAATTGCAGAACACAAACCAACTTTGGAGTTGTCTGATTTGGAGAGTCATCATTCTTGGTCTTCCTTTCTTAAAGGAATAGTTCACACAAAAAATAATTTACTTGCCCTCATGTCATTCTAAACCTGTAAGACTTATGTCTGTCTTTAGAACACAAATGAATATATTTTCTCTCATAATTTTTTGTTAATCCATTGAAAGTCTAGATAATCAGTATTTTCAAGCTTCAAAAATACAGAGTTATTGTAGAAGTAATCCATGCCAATATTTATATATGAATAAATCTTAAATTATATGATAGCGAACATGTCTGTTCAGAAGAAAATATTGGTCTCCCAGACTTGCAATGGAGGACAAAAATTAAGAGAATATTAAATATATTTATTTGTGTTCCAAAAATTAGCAGAGTTTGGAACAACATGTGGGAAAGTAAATTATGAACATTTTCATTTTTTGGTGAACTAACCCTTTAAAGAGCAGCCCTCCACGTACATGGAAATTTGTGAGGTATGTGAATGTCATGACCGTTTTAATGTTTCAGTAAAGTAGTAGCTTTCTGAAAGCAGTATATTTATTTAAACAATATTACATGCCCTCACACTAGTGCTGCCATTATAGCATTCTAGAGCGCTGTGGTAGACAGACATTAAACAACCACACAAAGTGGTTGAAATGATAAAACAGACTATTTACCTGTCCTTACTGATGTGGATGCACCTCTATCTGAAAATGGACAGTTTAATTAAATGTTTTCTTTTTTCAAATGTTTTTCTCTTTTTAGGCCACTGATGAAGAACAGGCAGTGACTGGGATGAATGCTGTTCAAAGAGGAGAATGACATTTCCTCCAAACTGATGCAACAGTGGTTTTAAAGGGGGAAGCTGCCCTGGATGTTATAAAAGATGTGAAAGTGACGTGACATACGGCCAAGAATGGTGTCCCATATTTGTGCTCTGCATTTATCCCATCCTAAGTACACACACACACACACGCCGTGAACACACACCCGGAGCAGTGGGCAGCCATTTATGCTGCGGCGCCCGGGGAGCAGTTGGGGGTTCGGTGCCTTGCTCAAGGGCACCTCAGTCGTGGTATTGAAGGTGGAGAGAGCGCTGTACATTCACTCCCCCCTTCTTCATGACTATATAAATTATGCTAAAGAGATCATGAAAATTGGCAGTGATGCATGATCTGTATTCATGGACTATGAAACAAACTGTAAGTGTATAATTTGTAAAAAACAAATGTTAAATGCTTGTTCTGTTTTGTTTAGTAGAAATGGTCATTCATACACATGCTCACGTTCTTTCACACACATGCTTCTGTTAAATGTTATAATATCAGTGTTAATGTTGTGGTTTATGTGTGTACTCTCATGCCAGAATAGTTTGTAAAGAACTTAACTATTAACTAATTGTACAATTATTGTATAAGTGTTTTTGTATAATTTTATACAATATTTAAAATTTAACAAAAAAAGTCCAATTTGATCTTAAAAGTTATATTCAACAAATGTTCAATGCTTCATTTATAAACTCTAGCTGTTAATGCCATATATTTCTGCATTTCTTCTTACATGCATGTTACTTTTTGATTGTTTTCTCTTGTTGTTTTAAATAAATATTTATCTTTTGATACTCATTCTTTGTGTGTAAAAGTGATTTTAAAATGAACAAGATTTGTAGGTTTAATGCCTAACTCGATTTGGGTTCATTTTAGCCTAGCAATGTAGTAATTTTAAACCATAAAAAAGCAACCCAGCATGCTGGGTTAAACATAATAAAATAAAATAACCCAGCGCTGGGTTGCCAAAATAACCCAAATTGGGTTGTTTTTAACCCAGCAGTTTTTAGAGTGTACCTTGCAAAGGAGAGCGCAGCTGCAAATATGCAGATATTTTTATATTTATAATTGTAAATAATAAAATCATTTATTTAATCAATTATATTATATCTGTGATCGACACTGAAGCCCATTTCTGTCAATAAATAAAATAAATAAAAATATAAATAAAACAAAAAATATATAAATAAAATAAAGTAAAATACAATACAATAAAATTAAATAAAAATAAATAATAATGATAATAATAATAAGACAAAAATCATGCTTTGATAAATTATGATTATGACATAACAGGTTGAAATTATGACATAAAAAGCAAAAATAATTTATGCCATAACTATGACTTTGTCATGATTATGAATGTTATATAATTATAAAACTCACTGAGTGTGTTCATGTTCTTCTGTAGAAGGAGAAAGAAGAGTTTTATAATTGATGATGTAAATGATGATTAGCACAGATATCTGCTCATCTGTACTGAGACACTGATGATACACTGAACATGAAGAGTTCAGATACATGAAAAGATCAAACAGATTCATAATTCCTGATTCTGATGTGTTTTATCTCCATCAGATTCCCATCAGCTCACTCTGGATCTGAACACAGTGAATAAACACCTCCGTCTGTCTGAGAGAAACAGAGTGATTACTGACACTGAGACAGATCAGCAGTATCCTGATCATCCAGACAGATTTGATGTGTGGCAGGTGTTGTGTAGAGAGAGTGTGTGTGGACGCTGTTACTGGGAGCTGGAGTGGAGTGGATATGTACGTATATCAGTGTCATATAAGAGCATTAGCAGGAAGGGAGGTTATGAGTGTTTGTTTGGATATAATGATCAGTCCTGGAGTTTGTTCTGCTCTCCCTCCAGTTACTCATTCAGACACAATAACATAAAGACTGATCTCTCTGTGAAGTCCATCAGCAGGAGAATAGGAGTGTTTGTGGATCACAGAGCAGGAACTCTGTCCTTCTACAGCGTCTCTGACACAATGAGCCTCATCCACACAGTCCACACCACATTCACTCAGCACCTCTATCCTGGGTTTAGAGTTGGTTCTGGATCATCAGTGAAACTGTGTTGATGAATCAGAATAGACTGATGAGAGATTCTACCCATAATGCTTTGAGCTGCATGATGAATCAGTGACAGTGAGATGTTATAGAGTCTCTTCTTTTCTCTTCATGACATTAATACTGCAGCTGAACTTCTGTCAGTGAAATAATATTAGAATAAATGTGTAATAAATCCTCATATAGACAGATCAGTGTGTGTGTGTGTGTGTGTGTGTGTGTGTGCGGGTTTATGTGGTTTATGAGGACACAAATTTGTATAATGACATGGGTATGACAGAGGTATTACAATTTGAAGGTGTTTTATGAGGACACTGCCTATGTCCCCATAATTCAAAAGGCTTAAAAAACATACTAAATGGTGTTTTTTTGAAAATCTAAAAATGCACAAAGTCTCCTGTGAGGGCTAAGTTTAGGTGTAGGGTTGGTGTAGGGCAATAGCACATACAGATTGTACAATATAAAAACCATTACGCCTATGGAGAGTCCCCATAAACCACAAAAACCAACATGTGTGTGTGTGTGTGTCCTGCTGAGTGATGATGTGTTTCTGTGCTTTTCTCAACCTACATTTGTGTTGATGGAAATCACTTTTAGTTAAGCATTTAGTTAATACTAATATATATTATAATTAATGATTAATTAATATTGTCATGTTTAATAAATTCATTTTAATTATATTTGAATGTTATCTCTGTTCTCTGACTGATATAATTAAATCTTCTACCCACTTGATGAACAAAGGTGATGTGTTTTATTCCTCCTCTGTGCAGATCCTCCGAAGACTAATCAAGCTCGTTATAGTTTCTTCTGTCACTCTTAAGGTCTTTCCTCACCGAGCGCGATGCGATTGTTCTGCTTCTGCTATTTCACGCCTGCACGCTAAGTGGCGCCAAACAACAATGCATTTTTTCTTCATGTTGCGTTTGTATCTCATGTGGTTTACATCGTCCGCTGCTCAATAGTCAAGTCAAGTCAAGTCAAGTCATCTTTATTTATATAGCGCTTTTAACAATACAGATTGTGTCAAAGCACTTAACAGTATCAAGTTGGAGGATAGAGTGTCAGTAATGTATAATAATAAGATTAAGCACTCAATTTTCAGTTAAAGGCATTTCATTATTGTATTCAGAGATGTCATTGTCTAGCTCAGTATAGTTTAAATAGTATATGTGAAATCCAATTGACGATAATCGCTAGAAATTAAGTGTCCCCGACTGAGCAAGCCAGAGGCGACAGCGGCAAGGAACCAAAACTCCCTCTGTGACAGAATGGAGAAAAAAAAACCTTGGGAGAAACCAGGCTCAGTCGGGGGGGCAGTTCTCCTCTGGCCAGGATATTATTGTTTATTTATTGTTATAATTAAGACTTTAAATGTTTTATATTTCTATTTTAATATTGTTGCAATTTCTAACAATAATAGTATTATGTAGTTAGGTATTTTATTATATTTTTAGTTATTTGTTTTATTTTTAGTTTTATTGTATTTTAAGTCGAGGTCTTCACTGGGATTATGTCCCCGGGGCTCATCCAGGGGTCCGGCCTCCGCCGACAATCTGGGCCGCAGTCATCATCTCCCGGCGCCAATCCACCATCTGATCCGGACACGGACTGAGAAACAGAATAAGAAAAAAACAGACTAATATTAGCGTAGATGTCAATATTTTTATGATGTAACAAGTACATCATGTGTTATGGGAAGTGTTCCCGGTTCCGGTTGATCTAATTAATGCAGCCTAACAATCCTTTAACGGATTTGAATAATAGAAGTGTATTAGTGTGTTATGTGTACGCCAGGTTAAAGAGATGGGTCATTAATCTAGATTTAAACTGATTGAGTGTGTCTGCCTCCCGAACAGTGTTTGGTAGATTGTTCCAGAGTTTGGGCGCTAAATAGGAAAAAGATCTGCCGCCCGCAGTTGATTTTGATATTCTAGGTATTATCAAATGGCCAGAGTTTTGAGAACGCAGCGGACGTGAAGGACTATAATGCGATAAGAGCTCGCTCAAGTACTGAGGAGCTAAACCATTCAGGGCTTTATAAGTAATTAACAAGATTTTAAAATCTATACGATGTTTAGTAGGGAGCCAGTGCAGTGTTGACAGAACCGGGCTAATGTGCTCATACTTCCTGGTTCTAGTAAGAACTCTAGCTGCTGCATTTTGAACCATCTGTAATTTGTTTATTAAGCGTGCAGAACAACCACCCAATAAAGCATTACAATAATCTAACCTTGAGGTCATAAACGCATGAATTAATATTTCTGCATTTGACATTGAGAGCATAGGTCTCAGTTTAGAAATATTTTTAAGATGAAAAAATGCAGTTCTACAAATGCTAGAAACGTGGCTGTCAAAGGAGAGATTACTATTAAATAGTACACCTAGGTTCCTGACTGATGACGAAGAATTTACAGAGCAGCCATCAAGTGTTAGACAGTGTTCTAGGTTATTACTTGTGGGGGTTTTAGGTCCGATAAGTAACACCTCTGTTTTTTCAGAATTTAGCAGTAAGAAATTATTCGTCATCCAGTTTTTTATATCGACTATGCATTCCATAAGTTTCTCAATTTGATGCGTTTCACCAGGCCGTGAAGAAATATAGAGCTGAGTATCATCAGCATAACAGTGAAAGCTAACCCCGTGTTTCCTAATGATATTTCCCAAGGGTAATATACTAAACATGTTAAAGGAGTAATGGAATTTAATTACATTTTGTTAATTATTCTATCAGTTGATGTGGATTTGTAATTGACTGAATGCCTTTAAGCTACTGTTTTTCAATGCAAACGCCATAGAAACCATATAGTTAGGCTACTTTTTTATGAGGTGCTTTTCTAACAGACAAAACTTGTAATATTACATGTTCAAAAGAACAAACCAAACCAATGCATAGTTGACATTTGAGGCTCAATGCTAAAGAAAAGCTATAAAAGTTCAGGAAGAGTGTTTTCAGCCTTTTAACTATTTTTAGTTAAGGCTACTTTTTTATGAGGTGCTTTTCTAACAGACAAAACTTGTAATATTACATGTTCAAAAGAAAAACCAAACCAATTGCATAGTTGACATTTGAGGCTCAATGCTAAAGAAAAGCTATAAAAGTTCAGGAAGAGTGTTTTCAGCCTTTTTATATATATTTTTTATATAAAAATAAGCTTCAAACAATGGCATAAATCTGATCAAAATAATTGTTATTAATAATCGCAATTACAATCTCAAGGGAATAATCGACAATTATGATTTTTGTCATAATCGTGCAGACCTAATTCAGAATACATATGGACCAAAAAATAATATGTATTGATTGCCTAGTTTTGTTTAGGTTTACTGTGTAAATAAACCTCAGAACTTATAAATGATATTATAATATTGAAAAGACAGCAGTGGAAGCCACGAGCATAAAGAGCAATGAATAAAAACTGTGAAGGGACGGTTGTAATATTTAATATTGTGGTGTGACGTCGATCACTTAAAGTGTTGAAACTTTTCAGTGAAGATGTTATGATGATGATGATGATGGTAAAATGTAGTACAGTATATTTATCTATAAATAGTAACAGGCAGTAATTTTGCACTCGATCAAAGAGAAATGTAAACAATCGCGTGCAGCACGCGCCGGTGACGTCATCACGTCATTAACCGAAGAACAGGACGCGCCTCTAAAATGGGTTTGAAATAACATTTATCCAATTCTCTTAGACGCTAGACTCGGTGTTTTCAAGTGTGCTCGTGTCATTATTTCGCTCTGGATTATTATTATTCGTGATTATTCTCCACACCGGAGACGAAGCCGTGTTTTGAATGCGTGGTCACGTGATGTTTGTTACTTTTCTCAGCGCTGCGTCTGGTGGACCAATCACGATTGTGATGAATGGATCTTACCGCGTTACTTTAATCATTTTATACAGCCTGCTGAGGCGCAGCTTCGTTTGTGTTTCAGGCAGCAAGTCTTGGAGTTAATACAGTACATGTACAGGGATAATGCGTCTCTCGGCCGGTGGATGATGAAGATCCAGCTGCTGCTGCTGTGCTCGGTGTCGGGACTCTGGTGCTCTTATCTATATCTATCTGCGATGATTATGAGTGAATATTAGCTTCAGGAGAGAGAGAGAGAGAGAGAGAGAGAGAGAGAGAGAGAGAGAGATTGTGTGTCTGTGTGTGAGAGAGAGAGTGTGTGTGTGTGTGTGTGTGTGTGTGTGTGTGTGTGTGAGAGAGAGAGAGTGTGTGTGTGTGTGCATGTGTGTGAGTGTGTGTGTGTGCAGAGGCGCCGCTACGGATTCTGGGCCCCCTGGACAGAAAAGCCAGCACAAATAAGTTGTGTGAAACAAAGCGAAATCAACGTTATTCACCTATCAAGAAGAAACAACGCAACCTCTGCGTCCGCTTCGAGTCCTTCCAGCTCCTTGAGTTCTCTCCGAAAGCTGCTCCGATATTTACACGGGACCTACATCTTCTTTTTAATGTTCTGTTTCTCTTTTTTTATCTTCTAGTTCTCTCTATCTATAGTTGATCTGCTAATATCATGTGCACTCAAACTGAGCGCTCTCTTCTCTCGATGAGTACAAGACACGCCCCCTTACTGCTGATTGGCAGTACGTGTGTTTTGGGACTCGGCCCGACACTGTGGTCAAAAGCATTTTTCTAAAATTGCTTAGTGCACCTTTAACCCTAACAAGCAAGAGTCTGCTGTCGCTCCATCATGAGCTGATGGAGGAGACGACATTTTACACCAATGCACACTACAACAACAAGCCTTGTGGCATTGCTGAGTGTGCAGCACATACTTGCTTTATGAATTATGTTTTGATAAATTTAAATGCATAACGATGCGTGAAACCAGGCTTGTGTAGCGACGTTTACTCCGTACTTGTCTCTAGTCGCTATTTTCATTCTTTCGAAGGTTGCACACTACGCTCGTGCACTACACTAGTACTAGCAGTTTTTACGAGAGCACTAAATCTAAGTATAATTCCAGTCGCATGTGACCACATACACAGTGCTGTCTAGGGCTGCCACTAACGACTATTTTTATTTCGATTAATCTATCGACTAATTTATCGATTAATCGATTGATCTAAACGATTAATTACCCACAAACTTTTCTTTTTTTTTTACTTACGAATATTTTATTAAACCAAATGAAATCCTGTTTTTAAAGCAAAAGTGCAACAGAGTTCAAGAAGCAAGTGTCCAGATCACTGAAATCAGTTCAGTGTTATAGTGTAAGAATCACAACATATCCACGTGTTCTAGTCTAATAATAATACAATTATCATCAAAAAACACTTTTTAAAGGAGTATTTACCAGAAGTATTATTTACCAGAATTTATTTAGGTGAAAAATGTAAATGTGCAATAATAATAATAATAATAAAATAAAAAACTTTTTTTTAATATAAAATCAATTAATTAGAGATGCTTTTGATTATTAAAATTTAATGGAACCATTAAAATGGAATCCAGAAAATAATGGAAAACAGAATCTGGTACAGATAAAACTGTAAAACTCAATTAATTAGACAGGCTTTTTGATTAATACAATTTAATTTAAGCATTAAAACAGAGTATAGAAAAATTTAAATGGAAAAAAATGAATTTGGAAATAAAACGGATTTCATACGGCCCTATAATTATAATATATATTTTTTTTGTGGTAATAAAAATAGATGTAAGTGAACAATAGCTTTTAATATGACTTAAAATACATATATAATAGCAATGATGCAATAATAATTATTGGGTTTTATTGAACAAAACTGTTAAAATACATAATGTATAATAAACAATAGAGCTAATATACATTACGCATCACAACAAAGGCCCTGATGATTATTTTTAAACATTACTGCGCGATCTAATCCTTGTTTAATATTGACCAAGCACCATTTAATTCAAATGTCCACTTAATCTTTAATATTTGTCCATTTCTTTAGGACAGAAATGCTATAGCCGCTGTAATTAAATGAATATGTGGACATCAAAACCTGAGGGTTTGAGCTTTTATTTTGAAACCGTGATGTATTCTCCTGTGTTTGTGTAGATTTATAAATGATTTACTTTACAAATCTGATGAAATGGCACACTTTGTGTTCCCAGATGAACGTTATAATAAACCAAACTCACAACAACATGCAGAGATGAGTTTGAGACGCATGTAAATGATAACAGTTCCTGTGAAACTACTGTGACACACTTAACCTACACGCATGTAAATAATTAAAGCGCATATACTGTGTTAGAACTGCATCGCATATAATTAAATCATAGCGTTTGTGAATTCACAATTATGCTTAATTATGATTTTTAAATGGGTTTAATATATCATGCAGTCTTGGGAAATAGTCTAATAATGTGTTTTATGGATTCTCCTCTGTGAAATGCGGCACGTCCGGTATTTTGCCGGTTAGTCGACGCGAGCAAAATGAAGTTGATGATTTTTAAAATCGAATAGTCAACTAAAATCGACCACAATGATCACAACACTAGTGTTTTCAGCAGCTAAAAATGGTTTTAAGTCAGTTATTTCTATCTTTTGCTGTAGGAAATATCAGTTTTAGCCATTAATTGTAATAATGCAGTGATATGTGTGTCTGATCTGATCATCATCAGTCTGTCTGGAGTCACATGAAGAAACTGAGACTAAATCCAGAAGAACTGTGTCTCAAGACTCTTCAAGAAACCTCCTGCAAAGCTCCTGAGAAACTCTGCTCACACACCACACACACACACACACACACACACACACACACACACACTCTCTCTCTCTCTCTCTCT
Organism: Aspiorhynchus laticeps; assembly: GCA_023376895.1. Classification (NCBI taxonomy): domain Eukaryota; kingdom Metazoa; phylum Chordata; class Actinopteri; order Cypriniformes; family Cyprinidae; genus Aspiorhynchus; species Aspiorhynchus laticeps. The sequence continues at coordinate 34,580 of JALXFT010003078.1, read as the reverse complement.
CTCTCTCTCACACACACACACACACTCACAGATCCAGAAGAACTGTGTCTCAAGACGCTTCAAGAAACCTCCCACAAAGCTCCTGAGAAACTCTGCTCACACACACACACACACACACACCTCTCTCTCTCTCTCTCTCTCTCACACACACACACACACACTCACAGATCCAGAAGAACTGTGTCTCAAGACGCTTCAAGAAACCTCCCACAAAGCTCCTGAGAAACTCTGCTCACACACACACACACACACACACACACACACACACGCATCACACACTCTCTCTCTCTCTCTCTCTCTCACACACACACACACACACTCACACTCACAGATCCAGAAGAACTGTGTCTCAAGACGCTTCAAGAAACCTCCTGCAAAGCTCCTGAGAAACTCTGCTCACACACACACACACACACACACACACACACACACACACACACACACACACTCTCTCTCTCTCTCTCTCTCTCTCTCTCTCACACACACACACACACTCACAGATCCAGAAGAACTGTGTCTCAAGACGCTTCAAGAAACCTCCTGCAAAGCTCCGGAGAAACTCTGCTCACACACACACACACACACACACACACACACACACACACACCACACACTCTCTCTCTCTCTCTCTCTCACACACACACACATACACACACACACACACACAAATCCAGAAGATCTGTATCTCAAGACGCTTCAAGAAACCTCCTGCAAAGCTCCGGAGAAACTCTGCTCAAGAGCACCGAGGAAAAAAACCTGCTTTAAACACTCACAACAAATGCTGATTTAATTTAGTTCATAGAAGTTAATTGATCAAGAAAATCTACACTGCCCTCCAAAAGTTTGGAAACGCTCTAGAAAAGTGTGCTTTTGGACGATATCAGCATGATGATGATCAGATCAGACTAAAATATCACTGCATTATTACAATTAATGGCTAAAACTGATATTTCCTACAGACACACTACAGCAAAAGACTTAAAACCAGTTTTGAGCTGATTTTGGCCAGCGCTGTGTATAAATGAACATGCTGTCTGACTGTCTTCTAACACTAGACTGCTTACAGACACTAATTCTGTCTTTTCTGTCTCTTACCCTGCCTTCCTCGACGCTTCTGCTGCCACGAACCGCTTTCTTCTTCTTCTCCTAACACAGTCGTCGTCCTCCGCCCTCCCCGACCCGTCAGGCTCCCCCGTGAGCGCCGTGTGTGTCCCGCAGCGCTGCATGTCCAGTGATCTGGTCTGTGATAGCAGTGCTTGTGTTGTGTGTCAGTGCCATGTGCTTCAGAGCGTCTTCACCCTGCTGTGATGTTTCTAGCCATGCATGTTCCTTCACTTTAGACGTGTTCACGTCATATTCTACCATAGTGTGTGTGTGAGCGGTATATATTAGTCTGGAAGTGTGTGTGTGTTTGTGGATAAATTAAAAGATAAAGGTGTAAAATAGTGATATTTGTCTTTACATTTAAATTATTAATGTTTTTATTTCGTAATGTTGTTTGTCATTGAAAAGGCTTTATTTCTTAGGTGTGAACATAAACACTTATATGTGACCCTGGAGCACAAAACCAGTCATAAGGGTCAATTTTTAAAAAATTGAGATTTATGCATCATCTGAAATCTGAATAAATATCTTTCCATTGATGTATGGTTTGTTATGATAGGACAATATTTGTAAATCTGGAATCTGAGGGTGCAAAAAAATCTAAATATTGAGAAAATCATCTTTAAAGTTGTTCAAATGAAGTACTTAGCAATGCATATTACTAATCAAAAATTAAGTTTAGATATATTTACGGTAGGAAATTTACTAATTATCTTCATGGAACATGATCTTAATATCCTAATGATTTTTGTCATAAAAGAAAAATGTATAATTTTGACCCATACAATGTATTGTTGTCTATTGCTACAAATATACCTGTGTTACTGATGACTGCTTTTGTGCTGCAGAGACACATATGAGGAGTTTAATACAAGTACGCAGGGATTCTTTGGGAAAACGCTGATGTGTTATTTTCACGTTCATTGCTAAAAACATGAATATATGGATATATTATCAGCAAGTATGTGAATCAGAGACGTTGTACTTGTCCTTTTACTAGTCTGATGTGATTAAAACTGGTTGAAACACACATGTGCTAGAGAGCAGAGAGAGAGACTGAATGAAGGAGAGCTACTGAGAGCTAAACACAGCTCAGAAACCAGCCTCGAGAGCATCATGATGATGATGGAGAGATCTACACATGATCTTCAGACACATCCAGCGTCTCTCTGACGTCTCAGACGGAGGTTGAGTCACTCAGACGAGAGCTATGCACACATGAAGTATTCTAGACACTTGATGAGATTAGTGTGTGTTTAAGAGCAGATCTGAGGTTTCACATTATATAATACATTCATATGAAGGCATTGAAGATGAAAATGTGCTTTAGCTGTTCTCAGAAAGACAGCGGCTTAGTTTGAATCGTGGAGAAAACGCCGGATTTCACTCATTCTGTGTTTCATTATGGCTTGATGTACTGTACCTCTATATGTATTGAATTAAAATCTGTTATGGGAAATAAAATCAAATGAGAGTCTGCAGTGTCTCAGTCCTGTTTTCTGTTTCAGGTGTTTCACAAAGAAGCCAGACGGTCACTTTGTGTCGTGTGCTTTAACAGCATCTGTTAATGTTGATGAGGAGAAGGATTTAGACTAAACCTAACCTGCACGGCTCATACATGAATGCAAACACGGTCACCACACAGCAGGCAAACATTATAAACCGCTCGAGCTCTGCAGAATCACTGTAACACAAACACAACACCCTGAGGATGAGATAACAACACATCTATAAGTGGTGTGTGTGTGTGTGTGTGTGCGTGTGTGTGTGCGTGTGTCTGTGTCTGTGTCTGCGTGTGTGTGTGTGTGTGTGTGTGTGTGTGTGTGTGTGTGTGTGTGTGTGTGTGTGTGTGTGTTAGTTGAAGGTTGTGGAGTGGTTTGTCCTCAGCTGGGATGATCTCAGCAGATCTGATGGAGGTTTGCAGCAGAGGATGAAGGGTTAAAGAGACGCTCGGTCAGTAAGGTTCACTTCTCTGAGACTGTGTGATTATTCAGGCTTCACACAGCTCAAAACCTTTGGTCTAAAGCAGTGGTTATCAACCTTTTTTACTGCAAGACCCCCTCCTCTCCAAAACACGCCAGCATCCGTTATAAAACACTCGCTGTATTCAATTACATAAATATACTGAGCTATATTCAAGCATGAATATGATGTTCGTGATCAGTGCGATCACTAACAGTGATCAATAATAACAGACATGACGCGCACCTAATGCACGATCCTGTATGTCACTGTAATCATCTTTACCTTGATTACAGTCGTCGTCCATCAAAACTTTAGGCTACTAGTGTGACACTGGCTTCTTTTATCCAGCTGAGAGCTGTAGTTTGTGTATCATATGCTCATACAGTGGTTTAGAGCCGCCGTTCAGTCTGTATTTCACACAGCACGATGAGAAACGGTTTGCTGCTCCGAAACACAGAATATCACAGAATACGTAGAGAGGTGGTGCTGTTATTTATTTATAGGCTATATATTTTTACACTATTTAACATATTTGTATATTTGTATATTGTTCTCTTGTTGTCTGTGTTGTGGCAATGCAGAAAATCTGTGCCACAGAAATCATTTTACTTTCACTTTGCGTGATTGGGGTGGAGTGTCTCAATTAACGGCGGAAGGAAGGAGGATATAAGGAAGCGTGTCGTACCTGAGAGGATTTGCGTCATCAGGAAGGTTTGCAGTAGTGAGAGTGAGGGGATTACCGTGCGATGATGTGGAAAGACTGCCATTTGTCGAACAGGTGCTTCCTGTGAGCGATGTCTGGTGCGTCGCGAAGTTCACTTGACTTCCAAGCGTTGCACATCACGATCATCTGTTGTTAGTAATACTGTTCTGAAGACAAGTGACGGCTGTTCATCCACCTGTCCTGGTGTCCGACAAAACCCGCAACACTCTCCAGTTTCCTTTATGACTGCAAACTTGGTCAGTACCTCTAAGCCGCCAATATACACACACACACACACACACACACACACACACATTCATTCACTACTACACACGCACGCACTCGCACATTCACTTCCGCACATTCGATGTGCTTATTGTATTTACAGTGTTTAATGGTTATTTTTACTTTAAGATTATTGTTTGATGTTTTTCCTTAACTATGAAATGAACAATGTTTTATTTTTATTTTTTTCTCTCTTCCTACTTTTTATGATTGTGGACGCGAATCTGCCTGTGTTGGGAACTTGAATTAGCGTGACGCAATTTCTGCACGGATTTCCAAGTGAACCGAAGTGCTGAACTGTTTGTTTTCTTTTGCTTGTTTTGTTTCTCTCATGGACATCATGGAATAAATCTTCCCCATATGAACAGAGTTTTTCTTTGACTGTTTTTTTTTGTAAATTAGTATTGTAACAGGTGGTCTTTGTTTTTGCTATCCTGTGTTAATTTAAATTGTGTCAGGATTAATCTTGACTGGCGCCCGAACATTTATTTTAGAGTTTATCTAAGCTAGGCGGCCACCACCGTTACAGAGTGGCGCACGAACAGGGACTTGAAAAATATTGTGTATGTGAACAGGGACTTGAACCTGAACACTTGAACCTCTATCACCTGAATAATTATCACTTGAACATGAATTGTTTGTGTTGGGGAATTATTTAAACCTTATGGTTAATTATTATCATTGGTAAACCTTGAAATAACTTGTTGTATTTTTATTTAATTTTTCCTCTTTGTGCTTTTGTTTGACTGAAGTGTATCAGCTGGAAATCTAATTACTGAAAACTTGATGTTGCATCTTGAATGTGCTGTGTGAAATTGTGAGAAAACAAAAATTGTGAAAAAAAAACTGAAAATTGAGACTGTGGAAATTGTACTCTGTACTTTGTTTGTTTTTTTTGTTTATATCCCCTGGTGCCCAAAAAACAGACACTCATTCCAATTCACTCATCTCATTTACTGATTATTCACACAACATTGACAAGCAACACCATACAAACATGGCCACTTTCCCTCCTTCACCTTCAATATCTGTGGAAATTGAACCTCCCCCAGATATAGCAACTCCAGTCTGGCCACCTGTGCAACCAAGACCCGTTCCTCCCCCTCAGTTTCCCACTTTTCACTTCACCCCAACTCAGTTCAGCAGTCCCCATCCCAGGTCTCAGGTGCACTTTGCCTCCATGCCTCCAGATGGCACTGCTTCATTTCAGCCAGAACCTATGCAACTTTGCACATCCACTGAAATTACACCATCTTCCTCAGTGTCACAGCATCGTCTGCCTGGTCACCTCCCAACTCCTGGAAGGGAAATTCACCATTTGACTGCACAAGTTCAAGATAACTGGGACAACCTGTTTGATTTCATGAAACATCAGGAGAAAACTGTGAATGAACTCACCCAGGAGCAAAAAACAGCCATTTCCCATCATGAAAAACAACTTGGAGACCTGACTGCGAAAATGGAGGCTAACCAGCAACAAATCCTCACCACATTAACTGCAACAAAAGCGGATTCAGCAGATTCAGATCAACTAGTTAAAGCCATGAAAGTGATGATCTCACAAGAGATGAAAAAAATGGAGTGTACCTTGATTTCTGAAGTCCGTTTCATGGTGGATCAACTTCAGGTCGAACTTCAGAGAGACCTCAGAGCTACACAAAAGAACCTTCAAAAGGATCATGAGCAGCTCTCCACTGAATGTAATCAGTGCATCATTCAAATTGACCAGCTAACAACACAAGTAAATGAGCTTCAAACAAACATAGAGGAAGTCAAACGGCAAGAAAAGGAAATGGCTGATAACCAAAGTAAAGGGGTACAACCACCACCCAGTGCCATACTTACCGCACCCCCATCACCACTAGAAAATGTCCCAGAGTGTCCTCCTATTCCTGCTGGAAAAAGTGACCATTTAAAATGGACCTTTCCCACATTTGGAAGACCGTCGGATGACGCTGATCCTCTGCTGTACCTAACAAGGTGTCAGGACTTCTTGGCATTGCACCCACTTGCAGAGACCGACCTCCTGGCAACCTTCCGCAGCGTACTCCACGGCACTGCACGTGACTGGTGGGAAGTCGCTCGATCTTCAGTAACAACATGGAACGAATTCGAGACCGCTTTCCTCTCAGCCTTCCTCTCCGAAGACTACGAAGATGAACTGGCTGAAAGAGTCCGCACAAGGTATCAAGGAGAGAGAGAATCCATCAGAGATTTCACCTTTACATATCGTGCTCTTTGCAAAAGATGGAGGCCTTCCCTAACAGAAAATGAAATAGTCAAAATGATTCTAAAAAATGTAAAACCTTACCTCGCCAGTCAGCTACGTAGTCGTGTGAGCACCGTTGAGGAACTGGTAAAGCTGGGACATCAGCTAGAGAAGGACCATGAGCAGCAACGGCAATATGAAAAATGTATGAGCAGAAAATCATCGCAGGAAGTAACTCAAAAAAACATCAAACCCACTGACCAACCCCAAGTGCAATGTTGGAGATGTAAGGGACATCACTCACCTGGATGTTGTCCACTTTATGCCAACCCATCCACAAACCAACCTGCAAAACAGCAACATCCTTTCCCCTGTCATCGATCATTTCATTCCCGCAAGTCTGGAGGTCAAGCAACTAGTAATTCTGTGACAGCTACAACAAATAAAAGATTGTCCACTTCCAAGAAATCACCCCTTACACCAACGCCTGTTTCTCCTGTTGTCATCCCACAACAGCTGATTGTTCCCATCTGCATTGGTGGGTGGTCTGGAAAGGCCATCGTGGACACAGGGGCCAGCTACACCATGATCCATGAGAGTTTGTGGAAAAATCTCTTTCCACAAGAGAACCTCCAACCTTGGTCTCTCGGTCCACTGTATTTGGCTAATGGCGAAGCAGAGGTGCCTCTAGGATGGATGCAGTTACCAATACACATTCACAACAACACTTTCACTTTACCTGTTGCTGTCCTTTCCCCTAAGGCACTCGCCTATGCTGTAGTTCTCGGACTGGATTTTATCTTCTTCAGTGGCCTACAAATCAATGTAATCGACAGTAAATATTCATTTAAGTCCACCCCACAAGAAGATCATCCATTCCAACCTGGCAATGCAAGTGTACCTGATATTAGCCCTCAACGTCAAAAGACGGGACCACATGCAAAGACTTTTAACCAAAGCCTTTCACTGTTAAGTTCAATCCCTCCACCACAACCTGTATGCCGATTATCACCACTTGTCAGTACAGATACACAATGTTTAATTGACAGTGCTGTGAGTGAAGCACACTTACCTCCTGCTGAAAAAAACAGACTGAGGAGAATCCTGGAGTCCAACACTCAGGTGTGCACCCTTCAACCAGGTCGTACTGATGTCCTGCAACACATTATTTACACACAACATCAAGTGCCTATCAAGCAACGGCCGTACCACATGTCCCCTGCCAAACAAGCAGTGGTACAAGAACAACTTGTGGAGATGTTGAATGCAGGAATTGTGGAACCCTCACATTCTGGCTGGGCCTCTCCTGTCGTCCTTGTTCCCAAAAAAGATGGCAGCCTTAGATTTTGTGTAGACTACCGTAAGCTCAATACCATCACTGAGAATGATGCTTACCCACTTCCCAACATCACTGAGATCCTTGAATCTTTGTCTGGAGCAGCCATCTTTTCAACCATCGACCTAAACAGTGGCTACTGGCAGGTGGCTATGGACCCCCAGAGTAAACCAAACACAGCATTCATCACTCCATCAGGGCTCTTCCACTTTAATGTTATGCCCTTTGGATTAAAAAATGCACCTGCAACATTCCAGCGGTTAATGGAAACCGTACTGGGAGAATTACGAAGAAACATTTGCTTTGTCTACATAGATGATATTATCATATACTCACCATCTGTAGCTCAGCACTTCAAGGACCTCCAAACTGTTCTCCATCGACTGCAGGAAGCTGGATTGACCATAAACCTTAAAAAGAGCAAGTTCTGCCTTAAAGAAATTACATTCCTGGGACATGTGGTTAGCATCAATGGCATCACAGCAGACTTAACCAAAGTTGAGGCCATCCGATCTTACCCTGTGCCGCGGAATATCAAAGAGGTCCAGCGTTTCCTTGGACTAGCTGGATGGTATCACCGCTTTGTCCCAAATTTCTCCAAGATCGCTGAACCCATCAATGCACTGAAAAAGAAGGGACACTCTTTTCACTGGTCACCCCAATGCCAGGAAGCTTTTGAGCAACTGAAGGCACATCTCACATCACCTCCTATCCTTGGCCATCCAAATCTCCAACTTCCATTCATCGTGTATACCGATGCCAGGTGATACCGGGCTCGGTGCTGTATTAACACAACGGAAAGCTCAGGGACTGGAGAAAGTCATTGCATACGCAAGCCGCACCCTTAACAAAGCTGAATCAAACTACTCTGCTACAGAAAAAGAGTGCCTAGCAGTCATATGGGCACTTGAGAAATGGCAACATTACCTGGAGCACAAAATGTTCACCGTAGTCACCGACCATTCTGCGCTACAGTGGGTCTTAAGTTCCCCAAAAACCACCAGCCGTCTCATTAGATGGGCCCTACGATTACAAAGGTTTGATTTTGTTATTGAATACCGAAAAGGAAAACTCAATGTAGCACCTGATGCTTTGTCTAGGATTTCCAGCGTACCTTGTTGCAGCTTGTACTCCAGCCAGAAGGAGGATATTGAGTTTCCAGTTTCTGTTGTGTCAATTTGGGAGGAACAACACAAAGAACCTGAAATTATAAAAGTGTTTAAAGCATTGGCAGAGAACAATAACAGTGATCTGAAAGACAAATATGAAGTTGTGGAGGACAAACTATATCACAAGACCCACCTGTCAAATGGCCAAGTTCACTACAGAGTGTACCTGCCTAGCAGTCTCATCCCAGCTGTCCTTCATCACTACCATTCCCATCCTTTAAGTGGTCATGGAGGTATCTACAAAACCTACAAGCGACTACAAGATGTTGTTTTCTGGCCAGGAATGTGGACTGATGTCAAACATTATGTTAAGGACTGTGTAAAGTGTCAAACACTTAAAAGTGAAAATCAGAAACCGGCTGGTAAGCTACAACCCATTACCATCTCACAACCAAACAAAATGGTGGGTGTTGACATAATGGGGCCGTTGCCAAGCAGCACACAACGCCATGAGTACCTTCTGGTTTTTGTAGATTACTTCACTCGCTGGGTTGAGTTGTTCCCCATGCGCCATGCAAATGCACAAACCATAGCGAAGATTCTCAGAACCGAAATCCTTACCCGATGGGGTGTTCCAGACTTCATCTTGTCTGACCGTGGTACCCAATTTGTTTCCTCCATATTCAAAGAGCTGTGTGAAAAATGGAATCTCAATCAAAAATTAACAACAGCATATCACCCCCAAACGAATATGACTGAGAGAGTTAACCGGACCCTAAAATGCATGATTGCCTCGTACGTGGATGACAACCACAAGAAGTGGGATCAGCATTTACCTGAACTCCGGTTTGCAATTAATTCAGCTGTGCAGGAAAGCATTGGGATGTCCCCTGCAGAACTTCAAATAGGGAGGAAACTAAAAAGCCCAATGGATAAATTACTCCAAGTTAAGAGCCTTTCACCATCCACACCATCATATGATGTTGTCCACCATCTAGTGCAACTGAAATTGAAAGCAGAGGAGTGCTGTAAGAAAGCCCAAAAAAGACAGCTCAGAAGTTACAATAAAACCCGTCGAGAAGCTTCTTTTGAAGAAAAAAGCCGTGTATGGTTAAGAAATTTCCCTCAGTCCAGTGCTCAACATAATTTCACTGCAAAACTGGCCCCTAAATGGAAAGGTCCTTACCGGGTTTTAAAGCGGTTAGGCCCGTTGAATTATCAGATAGCGTTGGAAGAAACTGGAGAGGACGTCCGCACAGCACATGTGTGCAACCTCAAACCATGCTATCCCACAGCGAAGGAATTGGAGTCCCAGGAAAAACAAAGACTCCTTAACTTATTTCAAGAAACGTCTGATGAAGAAGAATTTCTAGGATTTTAATCCATGTTTTTTTTAACAACCATGGGTTGTTTATTTCCAGGGGGGGAGAGTGTGGCAATGCAGAAAATCTGTGCCACAGAAATCATTTTACTTTCACTTTGCGTGATTGGGGTGGAGTGTCTCAATTAACGGCGGAAGGAAGGAGGATATAAGGAAGCGTGTCGTACCTGAGAGGATTTGCGTCATCAGTAAGGTTTGCAGTAGTGAGAGTGAGGGGATTACCGTGCGATGATGTGGAAAGACTGCCATTTGTCGAACAGGTGCTTCCTGTGAGCGATGTCTGGTGTGTCGCGAAGTTCACTTGACTTCCAAGCGTTGCACATCACGATCATCTGTTGTTAGTAATACTGTTCTGAAGACAAGTGACGGCTGTTCATCCACCTGTCCTGGTGTCCGACAAAACCCGCAACACTCTCCAGTTTCCTTTATGACTGCAAACTTGGTCAGTACCTCTAAGCCGCCAATATACACACACACACACACACACACACACACACACACACACACACACACACACACATTCATTCACTACTACACACGCACGCACTCGCACATTCACTTCCGCACATTCGATGTGCTTATTGTATTTACAGTGTTTAATGGTTATTTTTACTTTAAGATTATTGTTTGATGTTTTTCCTTAACTATGAAATGAACAATGTTTTATTTTTATTTTTTTCTCTCTTCCTACTTTTTATGATTGTGGACGCGAATCTGCCTGTGTTGGGAACTTGAATTAGCGTGACGCAATTTCTGCACGGATTTCCAAGTGAACCGAAGTGCTGAACTGTTTGTTTTCTTTTGCTTGTTTTGTTTCTCTCATGGACATCATGGAATAAATCTTCCCCATATGAACAGAGTTTTTCTTTGACTGTTTTTTTTTTTTGTAAATTAGTATTGTAACAGGTGGTCTTTGTTTTTGCTATCCTGTGTTAATTGAAATTGTGTCAGGATTAATCTTGACTGGCGCCCGAACATTTATTTTAGAGTTTATCTAAGCTAGGGCGGCCACCACCGTTACAGTATCCTGTCCCGTTGCTGTCATTCTGTTGCACTGTGGAGCTTTGTCACTATAACAAATTCCTCGTATGTGTAAACATACCTGGCCAATAAAGCTCATTCTGATTCTGATTCTGATTCTGATATTAGTCATAACATTAGTGATTATTATTTTTTAGTTTAAAGTTATCTTGCACCCCCCCGGTTGAGAACCACTGACCATCAGCGCCATCTACCAGCATTGCCTTCGCGATCGATCTATTGGAAAAATGAATCTATTGCATGTAATGTATATTGTTAGACAATTAATGTGATTTTATGTATATGATAATTACACATTCAATCTGTTCCACTGAAAGGAAAGTCGGGTTTGTAACTACTTGAGGGTCAGAATACACTGTAAATATAACAAAATCAATGCAAGACTTTGATTATTTATGTTTTATTTATGATTGTCTAAAAGTTTGTGGCACATAATTATAAAAACCAGTGCAAACTGCATAAGCCTCAGTGCTGAACAGAAGGTGTGTGGGTCTGTGTGGGTTTAGCGTCCAGTGTGTGAACATCTCCAGAGTCTCAGAGATCCCAGGCGTCTCAGAGCTGCTCCAGTCTGGTTCTCTCAGGCGTCTCTAAGTGTCTTCAGTTCAGTTCTCAGAGCCGGTGCGGCGCGGGTCGGTTCAGTTCTCAGAGCCGGTGCGGCGCGGGTCGGTTCAGTTCTCAGAGCCGGTGCGGCGCGGGTCAGTTCAGTTCTCAGAGCCGGTGCGGCGCGGGTCGGTTCAGTTCTCAGAGCCGGTGCGGCGCGGGTCAGTTCAGTTCTCAGAGCCGGTGCGGCGCGGGTCAGTTCAGTTCTCAGAGCCGGTGCGGCGCGGGTCGGTTCAGTTCTCAGAGCCGGTGTGGTGCGGATCGTATCGCTGAAGGCGGGCCGCTGCATTGCGGAGGCTGATGCTGATGCTGATGCTGATGCTGATGCTGCGATCGGCTCTGCGTCCAGCTCTTCGGAGCGGGTAACACCTCACACAGACGAGCACAGGTGCTGATTCCACAGAACAGCGTTTAACAAAATGAACAATTTTGAAATGCGGTGATGGTGGAATTTTTTGTGTCTTTTATCTCAGTCTATCAATGTTTCATAAGGTTTTTTATGCATAATAGTATGTGATCAAACAGTTTAAAATAGCTGGGCTAAGATATATAACAATTGTTATGACTGCAGAAATGTTATTTCAGTACACACATTATCTCACCGGACACAGTTGTGACCGAACATAAAACACAATTTTTCGCACACTTTTCCAAAATTTTTGTAAAAAATAATTATTGATTATTTCAAAGGGTTACTTAGGACACATCATTAGGATATTTTCATGTCTGGGAAAAATTTTGGATTAAACGGGTTAATTTCATTTTTTGCCAACATAACATTAATAACATTATTAATTACTATTACAATTCACAAAACTCTTCACTCACCTCTGTACCGGTTTAAATGACTGCATCCATCGATCTATGTTCTTTCCTTCTCCTGTATGTGTGTATATATCTGTCACTGCTCTCAGCTGTTGTGTAGGTCATTACATCAAGTTTCATTCCACTCAAAAAAACAGAAGAGGCCAAAAAATGAAGGTTTGCTAGAAGTTTAGATGGAGCTGGTATTGTGTGACTCCTATAGTTGAGGGTCCCAGTCGTCTTTTATTTCTTGAAGCAAGTTAAATATAACATGGCTTGACAAACTATGTGTTCTTCTGGCATTACTAATAAATTAATACGTGTGTAAACAATCCTCTTTGTTCTCTGTGTGACTCCTCCAGCAACAATAATGCAGCTATTTAAAGCACAAAATAGTTTAAGACATGCTTTTTTGGGTTAGGGCAAATACCAGTAATTTGACGAGTGCAGATGTTAGTAAATCTTATTGCGTGATTCATTTTAATATTATTTTCCAATAAATTTTGCATCTGAAAGGATAACTCCTACAAATGCATATTCAATAAAATCAGGTGCAAAAATAACTGCGTCCTCGCCTTTTCAGCGCTAATTCTTTAGTAAATCCTGACAGTACTGTTTTAACTCCAAAAGATGGTTTGCGCTGGTTCGAGTTGATAGTAAAACTGGCTCCTAATGTCTACAATGTGAGTTTATCAGACCTGATCAGACTGAGAGGACAGAAGTGTTCTGAGCCGAAGTGTGACAGCAGCTCCACCTGAAACAACACAACATTACACTTATCCATGTGTGTTTAAACCAGCGTTAGCTTCAATGCTCAGAGATCACCAGACCAGATCTAATAAACCAGGCTGAGATCAGACGAGAGGAAACACACATCTTCTGTGATGTAACGCAGGAGGGTCAGACGCTAGCTGCAATGCTAATGCTAACACCATCTGAAGCATCTGTGTAGCGGCGGCGAATGCGTCTTAGCTGGAGGGATCCAGCATCTATAAAGTGCTATGAACCATGGGCTTTACCGTCTGTTGAGAAAAGTGCTTTTACAGTAAGTGTTAAATCACAGAAGATGGGTTTCTTCTCATGAAGGAAGTGTGTTCAAACATCAAACCGGAGTGAATCGAGGATGGCTAACCTTAAAGCGGTCCTATTATGCTCTTTTACAAAGTCTTGATTTGTTTTGGGGGTGTACTAGAACATGCTCTCTCGCTTGGTGGTTCCAAAATCGCATTATTTTTCACATTATTTACATTATTACAATACCTTCCTCCCCAGCCTGACACAAACAGCTCGATTAGTTCCGGGTTTGATGAAGCCCCGCCTTCCGAGAAGCTAAATGTGTTGTGATTGGTTAGCTGTCCCGGTGCGTTGTGATTGAGAACAGATTAGACGGTGTTATGCCCCGCCCCTTAAAGCAGCAAGTTCATCAATATTGCCATCAATTCAGACCTCGAGAATATTGAGGATCGCGCAGAAACTTTGCACGCACGGATATTACAAGACATATTAAAGTGGTAATGTTTTTTTTGGCTAAATCAGGTTTTAGATAGAATGTCAACAACTGCTTATAAATAACTGCATTGACTATGTACAGATAAGTGCAACGGTAATATGTATTATGTTTATTGTTCTTTAATTCTAACATTATAACATGAATATGAACACCTGAATTAACTGTTCAAGGCATTTGCATTTACTTTAATAACAGCCAGATGTGTCGAAACTACACTCAGCAGGAATGAGGAACCTGCTTTACAGACTCAGAGACACGCCTGTTTTACACACGTCACTCAAACACAGAACCAGGAATCACATGAGTTCAGGGAAAGAGAAACCGAAAGTGTGGCTGAGCTGTTGTGTGTTCGTGTCTCTGTATTAGTGCAGTAAAATGGCAGAAGCCAGAATTTCTCAGGATGAGTTCTTGTGTCCGGTGTTCTGGATCTGCTGAAGGATCCAGTGACCATCCAGTGTGGACACAGTTACTGTAAGAGCTGTATTACAGACTGCTGGGATCAGGAGGATGAGAAGAGAGTCTACAGCTGCCCTCAGTGCAGACAGACCTTCAGTCCAAGACCTATTTTAGGTAAAAACACCATCTTGGCTGAAATGGTGGAGAAACTGAAGAAGACTAAACTCTCTGCTGACTGTGACGCTGAGCTGGAGATGTGCAGTGTGACGTCTGTACTGGAAGAAAATACAAAGCCGTCAAGTCCTGTCTGGTGTGTCTAGAGTCTTACTGTCAAACTCATTTTGAGCGTCATGAGGAGTTTCATTCACGTAAACCACACAAAGTGACTGAAGCCACTGGACGACTGCAGGAGATGATCTGCCAGAAACATGACAAGCTCCTTGAGGTTTTCTGTCGCACTGATCAGAAATGTATATGTATGCTGTGTACGATGGATGAACATAAAAACCACGACACTGTATCAGCTGCAGCACAGAGGACAGAGAAACAGGTATTTAAACTAGATTTAATATGTGTTTCATATGTGTTTATATCAGCACCATATTAACAGCTGACAGCATTCACACTGCACACGACAGCAGAAATGAACAGCAGCTGCAAGAAGAGTTTCACTGTTCGCTGAAAATGCACCATAAACCTTTATCAAGACAGTCTTCCAGCTTTGATTAAGCGACATAAAATAATATAGTGAACTATTTACCTGTTCTTTGACAAAATATACATCTGTCAGGAATAGAGAAAGTTAAACACAGTGACAAACACACACACTGTCTCAGTAAATCTGGAACCAGATGATTTCAGTCATTTACAGTCATGTACAATGATCACTGATCCTCCTCTGGAGTTTGAACCTACAGCCATTCAGATAACCTTTAAACTGCCTCACCCTACTTTTCCTGGATTCTCGGTTCACATGATGATTTAGTGCCATTAGTTTTCTGTGAGATTCACTATCATCTGTTTGTCCTGCAGAAGCAGCTGAAGGAGACGCAGAAGACGCTCCAGCAGAGAATCCAGCAGAGAGAGAAAGATCTCCAGCAGCTGAGAGAGGCTGTGGAGTCTCATAAGGTGAGTCTGGAGAAGAAGAGAAGTTTGTCTCAGTCTCAGTTCAGACTCACTGAAGCCTGAATCACTGTGTGTCCTAACAGCGCTCTGCACAGACAGCAGTGGAGGACAGTGAGAGGATCTTTACTGAGCTCATCCGCTCCATTGAGAGAAGCCGCTCTGAGCTGATACGGCTGATCAGAGATCAGGAAAAGCAAGCAGTGAGTCGAGCTGAAGGACGACAGGAGCGACTGGAGCAGGAGATCAATGATCTGAGGAGGAGAGACGCTGAGCTGGAGCAGCTTTCACACACACAGGATCACATCCAGTTCCTGCAGGTAACACAGATCTAGAAGAACAGCATCATAGTGGACTTGAGCAGATCCTGCAGGTAACACAGATCTAGAAGAACAGCATCATAGTGGACTTGAGCAGATCCTGCAGGTAACACAGATCTAGAAGAACAGGATCATAGTGGACTTGAGCAGATCCTGCAGGTAACACAGATCTAGAAGAACAGCATAGTAGTGGACTTGAGTGAAAGTTATAAATAATGATCAATCTAATCATAGCCTTTCAGCTGCTTTTCCTGAGCAAATCTACTGAACCCTACAATGAGACTCCAGTGATGTGCTTGAGCTGTTAGATGGACATTTATGTTCTTAGCAGATGTTTTATCATCCAAACTATTTCCTAGAAAGTTCACATACAGTGTAAGTGTCAAATACTAGGATCTGTAGCTGTAATGTGATATAATGAATATGAGAAGAATGAAGCTGATGCTGTGAAAGTGCTGGATTGAGTTACAAAAGATAAATAAAGTCAAATCTGATGTTGGAGCAGGTTATTGGGTGAAGTGTGGAGCTGATGAGTTTTGATTTCTGTTTTCTGTAGAGTTTCCAGTCTCTCTCAGCTCCTCCTGAATCTACAGACGTAAATGATGATCTCTTCAGTTCTCTCGTCTCTTTTGATGGTCTGAGAGAATCTGTTCATCAGCTGAGAGACAAACTGGAGGATTTCTGCAAAGAGGAGCTCAAGAAGATCTCAGACAGAGGTAAAGTCCTGCAGATTCATCTGCTCTCAGAAACCAGTCCATCATCATCTCATATCATGGAGAACATCATATTAGAAATGTGTTAGGAATGGATGCAGGATCATGAGAATCACACTGTTCATGTCTGTTGATTTCCACAGTCACATTCACCAACATTGTTCCCAGGACCAGGAACGACTTCCTACAATGTAAGTCAGTAAGAAAACAAGCAGAAAAACTCACTGAGTGTGTTCATGTTCTTCTGTAGAAGGAGAAAGAAGAGTTTTATAATTGAATTATAATATTAGATAGATAGATAGATAGATAGATAGATAGGGTCAGATTATAGATAGATAGATAGAGTCAGATTATAGATAGATAGATAGATAGAGTCAGATTATAGATAGATAGATAGATAGAGTCAGATTATAGATAGATAGATAGATAGATAGAGTCAGATTATAGATAGATAGATAGATAGATAGATAGATAGGGTCAGATTATAGATAGATAGATAGAGTCAGATTATAGATAGATACATAGATAGATAGAGTCAGATTATAGATAGATAGATAGATAGAGTCAGATTATAGATAGATAGATAGATAGATAGAGTCAGATTATAGATAGATAGATAGATAGATAGATAGATAGGGTCAGATTATAGATAGATAGATAGAGTCAGATTATAGATAGATACATAGATAGATAGGGTCAGATTATAGATAGATAGATAGAGTCAGATTATAGATAGATAGATAGATAGAGTCAGATTATAGATAGATAGATAGATAGAGTCAGATTATAGATAGATAGATAGATAGATAGAGTCAGATTATAGATAGATAGATAGATAGAGTCAGATTATAGATAGATAGATAGATAGATAGAGTCAGATTATAGATAAAGATAGATAGATAGATAGATAGAGTCAGATTATAGATAAAGAGAGTAGATAGATGAGCGCAGCTGCAAATATGGTCACTAAGGTGTTGCTATGTGGTTGCTAGGGTAGTCAGGGTGGTTGGTAGGTTGGTTTTAACCAGTGACTAGCAACATGCTAGCATGACTTGCTAGCATGATTAGCAAGTGACTAGCATGTTGCTAGCATGACTCGCAAGTGACTAGAATGTCGCTAGCATGTTTCTAGCATGATTAGCATGTTACTAGCATGTCGCTAGCATGTTTCTAGCATGATTAGCAAGTTACTAGCATGTTGCTAGCATGTTTCTAACATGATTAACATGTTACTAGCATGTCGCTAGCATGGTTGTAGCATGATTAGCTTGCTGCTAGCATGTCTCTAGCATGATTAGCATGTGACTAGCATGTCGCTACCATGATTAGCAAGTACCATGTCGCTAGCATGTTGTTAGCATGATTAGCAAGTTATTAGCATGTCGCTAGCATGTTTCTAGCATGATTAGCATTTTGCTAGCATGATTAGCATGTTACTAGCATGTTACTAGCATGATTAGCATGTGACTAGCATTTTGCTAGCATGTCTCTAGCATGATTAGCATGTGACTAGCATGTCGCTACCATGATTAGCAAGTACCATGTCGCTAGCATGTTGTTAGCATGATTAGCAAGTTATTAGCATGTCGCTAGCATGTTTCTAGCATGATTAGCATTTTGCTAGCATGATTAGCATGTCACTAGCATGTTGCTAGCATGACTAGCATGTCTCTAGCATGAATTAGATAGAGCGGAAGCTTAAATGAGTTTGAATGGATAGTAATAGTTCATAGAAGGGAAGGCTGATTGAGTCTAATGGGCTTCAGTGTGTTTAGATCTGAATTTTGTCAGTTGGAGTTTGAATAGTCTCGGCTCATCTGAACATTCCCTCAATGTAAGTCTATGGGATTTTGATGAGTTTTTAAATAATAAGAAGAAGTAGTTTAAATAGGATTTCAGTAAGTTAGGGTGCAAGCTTAACTTAATAAGACAAAAATCATGCTTTGATCTGCTCATCTGTACTGAGACACTGATGATACACTGAACATGAAGAGTTCAGATACATGAAAAGATCAAACAGATTCATAATTCCTGATTCTGATGTGTTTTATCTCCATCAGATTCCCATCAGCTCACTCTGGATCTGAACACAGTGAATAAACGCCTCCGTCTGTCTGAGAACAACAGAGTGATTACTGCCACTGACACAGATCAGCAGTATCCTGATCATCCAGACAGATTTGATCGTGTGTGGCAGGTGTTGTGTAGAGAGAGTGTGTGTGGACGCTGTTACTGGGAGCTGGAGTGGAGTGGGAGAGATGTGTTTATATCAGTGTCATATAAGAGCATCAGCAGGAAGGGACGGGGTAAAGAGTGTGTGTTTGGATCTAATGATCAGTCCTGGAGCTTGATCTGCCATTCCTCCAGATACTCATTCAGACACAATAACATAGAGACTGCTCTCTCTGTGAAGCCCATCAGCAGCAGAATAGGAGTGTTTGTGGATCACAGAGCAGGAACTCTGTCCTTCTACAGCGTCTCTGACACAATGAGCCTCATCCACACAGTCCAGACCACATTCACTCAGCACCTCTATCCTGGGTTTAGAGTTGGTTCTGGATCATCAGTGAAACTGTGTTGATGAATCAGAATAGACTGATGAGAGATTCTACCCATAATGCTTTGAGCTGCATGATAAATCAGTAAAAGTGAGATGTTATAGAGTCTCTTCTTTTCTTTGTGTTGATGATGAAAATCACTTTTAGTTAAGCATTTAGTTAATATTAATTAATATTGTCATGTTTAATAAATTCATTTTAATTATATTTGAATGTGTTATCTCTGTTCTCTGACTGATATAATTAAATCTTCTACCCACTTGATGAACAAAGGTGATGTGTTTTATTCCTCCTCTGTGCAGATCCTCCGAAGACTAATCAAGCTCGTTATAGTTTCTTCTGTCACTCTTAAGGTCTTTCCACACCGAGCGCGATGCGATTGTTCTGCTTCTGCTATTTCTGTGTGTGAGAGAGTGTGTGTGTGTGTGTGTGTGTGTGTGTGTGCAGGTTTATGTGGTTTATGAGGACACAAATTTGTATAATGACATGGGTATGACAGAGGTATTACAATTTGAAGGTGTTTTATGAGGACACTGCCTATGTCCCCGTAATTCAAAAGGCTTAAAAAACATACTAAATGGTGTTTTTGTGAAAATCTAAAGATGCACACAGTCTCCTGTGAGGGCTAAGTTTAGGTGTAGGGTAGGTGTAGGGCAATAGCACACACAGTTTGTACAGTATAAAAACCATTACGCCTATGGAGAGTCCCCATAAACCACAAAAACCAACATGTGTGTGTGTGAGTGTGTGTGTGTGTGTGTGTGTGTGTGTGTGTGTGTGTGTGTGTGTGTGTGTGGTGTGAGAGAGTGCGTGAGTATACATGCATATAAGTTATTACCTAGTTATGTTGGCCTGAGAAACTCAACTCACACACACACACACACACACACACACACACACACACACACACACACACTCTCTCTCTCACACACACACACTCACACACACACGCAGTCAGTCCAGCTGTAAATGGCTGTCTTGTGCTGCTTATAATAGCTTCACATGTTGATATCACAGAATGCTGTCAGCTACATGTAGATGCACACTGTACACATTAGTGTAGTGCTTATGGATGCTCACTACAGACACTGGTTATAAAGTGAATACAGCTCTTGAATAGTAATGAATAGTCTTTTACTCATCATGTTTAGAGAAATACACAAGTGCAGTTATTAATATAAATTGTATGAATGATCTTGTTCTATGTTATTAAAGTGCTTTCAACATGCTTGTGTAGAAAAAAACGTTATTTAAAAAAATAAATAAACTGATTGCCTATTTTTGTTTAGGTTTACTGTGTAAATAAACCTCATCACTTATTAAATTATATTATAATATTGAAAAGACAGCTGTGGAAGCCATGAAGATATTATTGTAGTACCAATAAAACGGTTGTGTAATATTTAATATTGTGCTGTGACGTCGATCATTTGAAGTGTTGAAACTTTTCAGTGAAGATGTTATGATGATGATGATGATGGTAAAATGTAGTACAGTATATTTATCTATAAATAGTAACAGGCAGTAATTTTTACACTCGATCAAAAGAAATGTAAACAATCGCGTGCAGCACGCGCCGGTGACGTCATCACGTCATTAACCGAAGAACAGGACGCGCCTCTAAAATGGGTTTGAAATAACATTTATCCAATTCTCTTAGACGCTAGACTCGGTGTTTTCAAGTGTGCTCGTGTCATTATTTCGCTCTGGATTATTATTATTCGTGATTATTCTCCCACACCGGAGTCGAAGCCGTGTTTTGAATGCGTGGTCACGTGATGTTTGTTACTTTTCTCAGCGCTGCGTCTGGTGCACCAATCACGATTGCGATGAATGGATCTTACCGCGTTACTTTAATCATTTTATACAGCCTGCTGAGGCGCACCTTCGTTTGTGTTTCAGGCAGCAGGTCTTGGAGTTAATACAGTAAATGTTTATGATTGTGTAGTGTAGTAACGCCTCCTGTAAGGCGTGTGTGTGTCCGTGTAAAGTTCGTTCCTGTTCCTGTCGCGGACGTGATTCATCAGATCGCGATAGTTTCTGTTTATCTGGTGGTTTCCGAGCATAAGAGCAGATAAACCGCGGGATAATGCGTCTCTCGGCCGGCCGGTGGATGATGAAGATCCAGCTGCTGCTGCTGCTGTGCTCGGTGTCGGGACTCTGGTGCGTGACTCTGATGCTCTGATATCTAATATCTATATCTGATATCTATCTATGATTATGAGTGAATATTAGGGATGTGCGGGTCTAGTCTACTAGTCGACACTGAAAACAATAGTCGACTACACGAGAGAAAAAAAAAAGAGATGATTTTATCATTCAAATTACCATCATTTTAACATTACATTTAAAACATTTTAAAGAACACTTAAAATAAAACTTTTGAAAAAGAATACATATATCAATATTTTTTAAAAGCGTATCTGGGCGGGAACTATAATTTTACCTCACATGCGTTTTTCTTCATGTCAGTTTGCGGCGAGCTCCACGCGACAGACCAGCAAGGTGTGGATTATTTTGAATTAGAAGGAAATGGAAAGGTTTTGTGTAAACTGTGTAATGTCAAATTGGCTAACAATAACTTTACTGGAGCTATGCGTAATCATATTTAATACAGGCACGTATGCGTTAGCTTGGAGTCTAGCCAAAGCCAAATGTGAATCATGTCATACACTACAACCTGTCGCTGCGGTCCGCGATCCCATCCGTGCTGTCTATTCCTCTAAACGAAGACCCACTTCGGTGGTGGTGCGGGATTTCCAGGATCTTTTCAAACTGTCTGCTTGCTTGTAGTTATCTCTCTGTGTGCTTGTGACTTCAGCTCCTGCCGAGCGCGGGGTTTTTTTTCAAGTGCAGAATCGCCTCTAGTCCCGTCTTTCTCCAGACCACGTTAACATGTTAAATTCACTGAACAAATGCGCACG